>JAVJIF010022406.1:0-80613 GCA_038442645.1 Agave tequilana
TATAAGCATAAGAATCTTTGTTTTTGAACCCTAAGTGTGTAAGTGTATAAAGTGTGCATATTTCATTATGGTAAAAATCAAGACTAAATTAGTTTGACAAATTTTCTTCCTAACCCTAAAAATTAAACAAATAATCTTATTTTGACCAAGTATAAGAAATCCTAATTTGGATTTTCCTATTCCTTAAAATTAACTTAATTTCTTAGAAAAAATATGTCAAAATATTATTTCTGTTTTCAAAAAGTTTTTAAAAGCAAAGAAAATGTTAAATTTTTTTATAAAAAGAAAAAAAAAAACTAAGTTATGTTAGACCCTCCCCCACACCTATCTTATGCATTGTCCTCAATGTATGAATTAATGCATAGATGCATGAAAAAGAAGAAAGGGAAGGAAAATGTTACCTTAAGGTGGTGGTTCCGGTGGTGGTCTGATTGGTCCACGAAATGCGGCCCAATCGACTTTTCGTTGGTTTCGGAGGAACCCACCAGAAATTTCACTAATATAACCCATTAAAATTGTGTATCCATGAAGGATTTTTATTAAGTATTTGACCCCATCTAATTTCCAAATTCCATAATTAATTTCGGAGTCAAATTTGTCAACCAACTCGTCCCAAAATGGAGTATGAAATGATAAAACGGTTGACTTGGACTCAGGAAGTATAGGAACTAATACCGACTCAGGAAGGTGACTTAAGTCAAGTAAAGGTTCAGGAGTCGAGATTGGTTCAAGAAGCGGGTCCAAGTCAAGAAGTTGAAACTCAAGTCCACATTTATTTTCCAACAATGGAATGTGACTTAATATTGGTGATTCATGTTCAGGAATGATAGGTGGGGGAATCAAGACTGACTCTAACATATTACTCAAGTTTGGTAACAAAACAGGAGTCACGATTGATTCAGAAAGTTGAACTGGATCACAGATTTGAAAATCTAGGTCACATATCTCATTGAGTTCAATATCAAAAAAATGAGAACTTGCCAATTTGTCAATAGGATTTTCAAAAGTGTAAAATTGGTCAAGTTCAATATGATCATAAAAAATGGGTGATTCAATTTCATGATGAATTGGCACAGGATCCAATGTTGACTCGGGGAAAAGATTAAAATTAGGTGAAGATACCGGAGTCATTATTGAATCAGGAAGTAAAATTGAATCCCTAAGTTGGGTTCATGATCATATTCATTTTCAAGTTCGATTTCAGGCAAGGGATAACTTGCCAAACTATCAATATTATTTGGAGTTTGGCAAGTTCAAATGACTGTTCTGAAATGGAACCTTGATTTCCAAAACTACATGACTCTTCGGCTCTAACAGAATAGTTAGTGACATCAGAACTGGTCAAACAGTGAGAACGTAGAGATTCGACCATCATATCTATGTCACGATTTCGAGCATTTTGAGCATGAGTCATGGCTTCAAGCATCTTTTCATAGTTGATGGATTTATTGTTTTGATGAAAAGATGAAGTGTTGTCTTGGAAGTGGTAGTGAAATTGTGAGTCCATCAGATTTTGTGATTGTTGTTTGGACTCACGCATACTCCTTTCCAAAATTGATGGTTTCTATTTTGGACTGGTGGAACTGAGTATGACTCTTGGGGATATTGTGGACTAGGTGGATAAGGGGGACAAGTTGGTTGAAAATTATGCTCGGGGGAGGTGAATCCCCACTGACTCGGTGAAGAGTTGAAATTATTATGGAAATTATAGTTATTATATTGGGGGCATGGGTTATATTGATTCGGATAAGACCAATCCGGCACACTAGGTTGGTTAAAGTCATGATATGCCGGGTTGGTAATATCCGAAAATGAACTCGGGTGTAATATGGATTATTATTAAAGTTGAAAAAATTATTATTATAAGCCATATCACACAATAGAATACAAAAAAGAAAGAAAAAACAAACAAATAAGCAAACAAATAAAAGAGAAAATTCTAACTAAGTTAGGGTAGACCTATGACCTAGACGACTCCTAACTGATTAGACTGTCCACGGGAGGTCTAATGCAGACTTTGACCACAAGCTAATCAGCCAGGTCAGGGCAAGGTTGGTGGGAGGTTTTCCGTCAAAGACGTTCCTTAATTAAATAACCACCAACCTTCGGGCTTTCGGCCCTTAATCCCTTTCCTCGACACTTATTTTGCAGGAGTCAAATTCCAACACCTTTCCCCTTAGGATAATCTCCTAATTGAGTCCGAGATGTCCCTAGGGCCAACGTCTACTCATTTTTAGTTAGGTTTGGGTTAGTGAGTGCTTGGAATCTGATTTTTGGGCTAAGGAAGGGTGATTAAATCCCACCTTATCTTGTTATGGGTTAGTGCCCTTAAGATAAGTTTGTGCAAGTGTACAAGATATGTAAATAAGATTCACTCAAAGCAATGAAAATCAACCAAGAGGTGAGTCCTATTCTACATGCAATGCGAACGTACCTTGCTCCAGCACTCTTCAACAGTAAAATAAAAGAATTGAAAAGACACGTGCCTAAAATGCAAACGTCTAATCAATTTTTTATCTTTTTCAACAAGTATTTTAATGTTGGTTTATTAGCAGGCTTATGGTGATGGCATATAAGAAAAAATAAATTGCAGAAAACTAGAATTTTGCAAGTCAAGCAGCCCTGCAAAAAATAACGTTAGTAGTCAACTCCTTTTTGCCGCGTATCCACGGCTTTGGCCGCGAAAACGCGGCAAAGCAGAGGGTAATTGGCCTCTGCTTTCTAGAGCAGAGGCCCAATACCACTTATATGTTACTGCAATCTTCTTTTCCTGCTTTGCTTGCCCTATAACCTACAACAGAGAAGAAAATTCGTTTTATTTCTAAAAAAATTTCAACAAAAATCAGATTTCAATAAAAACGGTACCCTCCCCGGCAACGGCGCCAAAATTGATTGAGGCTAAACCTGCACACAAAATACGAAATTTCAGATTTAAGAATAAAAATGTGCAAGTGCTCAATTCTTACCGCTATAGCAAGTGGCTATGCGGGTCGTGATCCACAAGGAGGGTTTTACGATAGAAGCGTTTACGGTTCTTTATTGAAATCGTTATGAAGAAAAGCGAAGATTCTTCTTTGTTTAAAGAAATAAAAATGAAAAAGAAGAGTTATGTTAAAGTTAGAAAGAAAATGAGAGATGAAGAAGGTGGAGAGAAATGGAGAATGACTATTTACAAAGAAAGGGGAAAGAAAGCGACTATGTACAAATGAGTCGAAAAAGAATGATTTGGAAGAGGTGGTGATCTATACTAAAGAAATAAAAGAAAAGAAAGAAAGAAGAGTGAAGAAATACTTACCTAGTTTGATTGATGACTTACCTGGAAACCTTTACATGTTCTACCTTGCTTGGAGGCGTTCAACGCATAGATCATAGGATCGAGCTCAGTCCCCGTTCGCATTATATCAACAAGCGGCGCAAGAATGAAGTGATACGGATCTTGAGGAGGAGAACGTCTTCATGAACTATCGTTGGCACTCACACAACATCGTTATACTTATGCTTCTGGCTTCACTTGCAAGCTCATCAAAGACAAAAGAGGTAAAGTAGAAAGAGGAAGAAGAAAACAAAAGTAAATACGAACATAAAACAAAAACATTTACCTTTATTACTTGCAGAAACAATGGAAGAAAGGAGGAGGGTACATCGGTGTCACTCTCAACATAAGCCTCTCTCTCTTACTTACATGAATCTTCTTCTAACCTAAGCTTACATTCAAATTACAATTACAAGAAAAGAAAAACCTAAACTATAAGAAATGAAAACTAGGCTAAATCCTATCTCTGCATGGTCGTCCCATTTTCAGCGCAAAGACTGCCTTTTTATAGGCAAAAACCCAACATTCAGGATCCCGGGGAGATCGGGGGAGCAAACGCTCCCCCTAACTTCCCAACCATGCCGCGGAAATGCGGCTTTTGCCGCTTTTCCGCGCCCAGGGTGTGGCCAGGTGGCCACACCAACCTGGCCACACCCTGTTGGTGGGTCTCTCCAGGGTCGAGTTCTGGTTTTATCTTGGGTTGGATTTGCAGTTCAGCTCTGAGATTTTGAAGAAATGGCCGTTGATCTTTGCTTCAACCGATCGATTCTGAGAGGATTCTTCTCAACCGGTTTTCAACCTCTTGATTTTGCCCTGATTCAGTGAGCTCGAATTAATTCTGATTTAATTCAGAATTTTGGTGGGCTTTTGGGCTCATTTCTCTTCATCTCCTTAAAGAATGGGCCTGCAAATAAATTAAACAATTAATTAGGATAATACAGATTTTATTCTATAATAAGTATGGAAATATGATACTAAATATGCAACATTAGCGACCAATCAGAAACGTTCATAATACATTTCCGAACGAAGAACATATAATAGCAAGACCAGCTTGAATTCTCCAGCTTCTGTACAAAAGGGACAAACCCCTCGGATAGAGACACCGGCGTCATCAGTGAAGGGCAGTACATAACGTACCAAGCCATCAAGTACGTGTATGGAAGCTCAATCCTGGGGTTAGGGGTCTTCACTCTTGGCTTCCCCTTCGAGTCAACCTCTGGTCTACCTTTGGAGTCGACGATGGCCTCCACTTTGCACAGGCTTTGAACCAGAGCCCGTAATCCACTTTGGATTCCAGCCACCATTGCTAGAAGGAGGGCGATAGACCTGCCATAGGCCAACAAGACCGCCGGGTACACCACATCGGCGACAATCACTTCATGCAGCAGTGTCGGCACTACGCAGCACTTCAGCCACAGCATGAGAAAGCCCGCCAATAGTGCCCGGTCAGAAATGGGGACCCGGGCTTGATGATGAAAACTTTCAAAAACCGTATCAGGTTTGAAAGTGTCTTCATTTGACTCCGTGGTGTAAGAACTCACAAAGGCGTCAATCCTCTCAGCGATTTCTTCGTCAGTACTAGGAGCCAGAATGGTCACTGAGTGATCTTTCTCAGTTATACCGTTAAACAGGTAGCTCGCCAAGACATCTGCTTGACACCCCTGGTTCTCCAGGAGGTTATTTGATCGCAGATGTGGAAGTGACACAACACTTCTCAGTAGGTCTCATATATTTGAGGGCTCTCCTTCCTTAATAGATGAAGCTCTTCAGAAGTTGGAACATATTCTTCATAAGGGGCGTCTCCCATAACCAGCCCCGAAACTTCATATAGCTCATGAAGGGCGAGCCCCATCTCTCCGGCCGGAGTAAAAAATGTCCCCGTTAAAGGGTTATAATGCTCCAGGATGCCGTAGAAGTTATGGGAACTTTGCGACAGGCCATACTATACAGCCCTGACCGCGTGATACAGCCCCACCTGTTCCAGCAGAACTCCAAGTTCGACAAGGACAAATCCCACCATCTTGCCCCCCCACCAGGATCTGTCGGAAGAATGAACCCACCCGAGCGGGCGGAAGTCAACGGGAAAATCACCCCTAACCTTCATGAACTGATTGATGAAGGTAGTGCCGAGCCGAGGGGTTTCCCCTCTTGGATACTCAGGTCTGACCAATCCGGAAAATAAACCAAAGACCTCTTTCCCATGACCGCCAGAGTGTGTTCCTTTGGCACCGAGTATGCCAAGAGAGACCCGGAGACAGATCGGGTAAGATCCCATTCCATTGCACGGTGAACAGACATATGTTGGAGATAGGATAGTGTTGGCCCAAAGGCCTTCCACCCTAGTTTTGATGATGATTAACTCATGTAGTTATGTTTACTAATTATCTTGTGTTGTTTAAGTTTCAGATCATTAACCAGATATTAGTTGGTGATTAGCTTCAACAAGGTGTTTGGAAGCTCTCACAAGTGATTTCAGGGCTTAAGCTTCAATATCACACATTGCCTAGCCCATGGATGGAGTTTTGGAGCAAGTCTACTTGAAGATGAAGATCATCAAGAAGACTTAGGTATCCATAGTTTAGATAGTGTGTTTTAGATCCATTTGTAAAGTTTAGTATAGTTTGATATGCTCAAGTGCACAACACACACGTTTTATGTTTTGGATTTGGTTTTCATGAATAGTTTGATCAAAATAAGTTTACATGTTTTATATGTATATTAGATGTGCTCTATATACATACATGCTTATATGACTTATACAAACTTAGTTTGACATACCTATTCATGTAGTTTTATGTTTTGGTATAAAACATATTTTTGAAATTAAAGACAAAAACTATGATATAATTGTTGAATGTATATTGGACCTATGTCCATATGCATCATGCTTAATAATGTTCAAATATAATGTTTTTGTATTTCTATAAGTTTTAGGAAAATCAGATTTCCTATTGAAAAATCAAGTTTGATAAAAATATAAGTTTTGGTTTTTGATAAAATTGACAAGACACAAAAATGAATTGATATGTTGATATATTGTCTTGGAATTTTCATCACTTGTTTGAGTTTCAATATAAAATGATAAAACAAGTTTTGTGGATTTTTAGAAGTGTTAAAAGATTTTTAGAAAAATATTTTTCCCAAATTTTCTGACTTAGTTTTGTGCTGACAGCAGGCTGGTCGGTCGACCCGGACGGTCGACCGCACCAAGAGCCGGTCGACCCGTTGGGTCGACCGACGTGCACAGATGTGCACGTCTAGGCAGACACAAAAACGGTCGACCGGGACGGTCGACCGGGACGAGAGCAGAGCTCTCTGTTTGTTTGGGTCGACCGGGTCGGTCGACCGCAGTTGCCCAACGGTTATATTTCTGACCGTTGGCGGTCGACCGGGCCGGTCGACCGCTGCCTGTCAGAGCTGCCAGCTCAGCTCTAACGGCTAGTTTTGTTTGGGGGCTATAAATACCCCATCTCTTGGACTGTTTTGTCAAGGTTTTCAAGAAGAAAATTTCAGTGTTTCTCTAGTGTTTAAACAAGTTTTTAAAAGAGTTTAAGTGCCAAAAAGATTTAATCTTTATTATTTTTGGGTTTTTGGAAAATCAACGAGAACTAGGTTTTGGGATTTTGATTTGATCTTTTATTTCTATCATATACAAGAGATTTCCAAGTAGTTTTTCTTTGTTGCTTGTTTCCAAAAACACCTTGGTTCCACACTTGAGCTATCTTCTATCCTAATCTATTAGGATCATTTGTTTGTGGAAAAAGAGAGAAAAAGAGAAGTGTTTGAGGTTAAGCCTCTTAGATGTAAACCCTCCTTGCTTTTGTTGTATCCCTCTTCGGTAGAGGTTGATCGGAGTGGTATTGTGTTTGGATCCCTCTTCGGTAGAAGTGATTGTGGTTGAGTTGTATTGGCTACGGGCCTTATCCCTCTTCGATAGAGGTGGATTGTGGTTGTATAGCCTCGGTGGCTTTGTAAGGTTGAGAGAGGAGTTCGGTACTCTTATAGTGGATTGGAAATCCTACACGGTGGTGTAGGCGGGGATGTAGAGCAAGGTGCTCGAACCTCGAAACATATCTTGGACTTTGCGTTTGATCCACTTGTCTCTAAACTCTCTCTCTTTACATTTGTGCAAAGCATCATTCATATCATCATACCATATTTGCTTGTGTTGAGCATAGTTCATATTGCCATATCATATCTATTTGCTTGTATTGCCTTGCATATATTCATATTGCCTATTCATTCTTATATGCTTGGTTGTTTGTGTGTGCCTCACTTGTACCTAATCAACAAGAGCTTCACATAGCACCTCAACCCATTCAAGGGGAATCAAGAGGAGTTAGTCCAGAGCCCTTCACGGGGAATTCGGCTACACTTGTTGATTGTACTAAGTGTGTTGCAAGATTTACATTAGCTTCCGCATTTAGCGCACATAGTTTTGCATTTAGTTCTAGATTAGCACTTACACCTATTCACCCCCCTCTAGGTGTTCATTTGTCAATTGGTATCAGATCTAGTGCTCCTGATATTAGGCTTAACATCCTAGGAGTGAGATCCATTTGCTTGCTAATCTATTGTTTGCATTTGCTTGTTTGCACGCATATAGTTTACCATGGCTTTCATGACCCCACCTATGTTTGACCCTTCCAACATTCATGTTTGGAAGATTAGGATGACCGTTTACTTACAAACCCTAGGTCATAAAGTTTACCTTGCCATTACCAAGGAATCCTTCCTTAGTGATAGCAATCATATAGGGGCCAATGCACAAGCCCTTGAGGCCATTAGAAGCACGCTTTCAAAAGAATATCTTATGCATGTTTCTAATCTTGATTCCGCTTTTGCAGTGTGGAACAAGTTGACAACAACCACCAACACCTCCAAGCTTCAAGTACAAATCCAAGAAGAGGAATCTAGCGGAGAATCCGATTCACAATGCTTCATGGTCCAAGGGAATGACTCCCTTAAGGTACACTCGGAAACTCCATTAGATAGTGATGATGATGCTAGTTCTTCAAATGATCATATTGATGCCCATGCTTTGAATGAAGAACTTTCTATTGTTTGTGAAAAATTAATAGAAAATAATATTTGTTGAAAAGAAAAGTCTAGGAATTGAACAAGAAAATAAGAGTTTGCATGCTAGACTTAACAATGTTTTGCAAGAGAAGGTTGAGGTCTATAATGAAAGGGATTCATTGAGATCTCAATTAGAACTTGCACTTAAAGAAAATAAATTTTTAAAATCTAAAAATGATTGTGAAACTCTTTTGAAGAAAAATGAGAACTTGTCTTCAAAAGTAGATTTTGTTTTAAAAGAGAATGTTGATTTGAAAAATAAAATTATTTCTATTTCAAATGAGTTGAATGCTTGTTTAGATAAGAATATGGTTTTGAAAAATAAGATTGATGCACATATTTGCCATGCTAGGGTAGTATCACACACACTTCACCTATTGCATGTGCCACCTCTTCTTTAATTGATAATGATATATCCATGCTTAAGAAGAAGGTTGATTGTTTGGGCTCCACTATGAGCCAATGTGCCATGAACCACACTCGCTTGGAATCCTTGGTTCGAAAGAAACAACTTCCAACTTTTATGCATGCACACCCTCCACGGCATACACATACTCCTCACGGACACACCCATCACCATATGTATGCTCATGTGTACACTTGTACACATTGTGGACGTAAGGGCCACCTTGCTAAATTTTGCTATGATAGATTACACACTCCTAATTTAGCAAAGAACTTTATTTGGGTTAGAGAAGGTACTAACCCCCATGGACCCAACAAGATGTGGGTACCAAAGACCACCCCTCCTATTATTTTTGATGTAGGTGTGGGCTCTCACATGACGTGAGAGTGATGACACCTTGGAGTGGATGGGTTCCAAGCTTAAAGGAAATCAATTGGATGCATCACTTTCAAGGGAAGGTTTGGTGGAGAGGACCACCATGTTTTGAGACAAGGAAATTTGCTTCTTCGGTTTTGGTAACAATCCTTTACTCCCATTTATTATTTACATGCTTTCATAATTAAAGTTTATAGCATGTTTTGATGTTTTGTAGCATGTTTCATTGTCTATGGATTAGTATGTATATACCATGTTATTAGATCCTTGACATACATGTATAGTATTTGAGACACACATGCTTATATGAACCCATACTTAGTGTTCTCACTCTTGTTTAAGCTATAATGATCATCATGAATCTAATGCATGTGAATTTACGTAGTAATCATGTTTTAGTTTTTATCATGATGGTTTTTATACTTGTTTTGATGCTTCATGTCTTGATTACTTGTTTAAGTGTTAGTTTTTCATTAAGACTAGTTATATACTTGTGCATATAGCGGGCCACAACTAAATCTATATACGTTTGGGCTTGATTGCTTATTTGAACCCATTAGATATGCTAGTATAGTCTAGTTTTGATGATTCATACATCTCAAACTTGTATTCCATTTTTGAATTTGTTTTATGAGTTTTCACTTCATGTATATGCTTGTATTGCCAAACTTTAAGATATACATGTATACCCCTTGAGTCATTTGCCTTTCATGCAAATCTATATATGGACTCAATTGTGTTTAGGGATATGTTGTATACTTATTGTGTTGACAATTCATACATATACCTTGAAATGAAATTTGTTGATGAAGATTTAGTTTTTCTCGATTTTGTGTTTTATTGGTTAACTTCATGTATATGTCTATCTTGTCCAAACTATTAGATATACATGTTTATCCTTTTGAGCCACGTGCCTTAATGCATATATTTTGTGAACTCGTTGAGTTTTGGATATGTATGTATACTTTAGTTTGTATTAGACATACATATGCCTTGAAGATTGAATAGTTTAGATGATTTTTATGTTTTCATGTTTTCATGTTTAAGGAATAATTGAGCTTAATGAAAAATTTTCGTGATTATGATATTCACACCTTATTTGTACACTCACATTTATTGATTGCTCATGTTTTGTTTTCATGAGTCATAATTATGCTTAATTGACTTGAGTGTTTTGATATCATGTGGATTTCATGTTTATGAAAAATAATTTTGTTTTATTCCTTGCTTGAAGGATTTCGTACTAGTTAACAAATATTTTCATTTTAACTAGTTCGTATTCTTCACTTTGGTAGAGTATTTCAAACAAAGCTTATTTTCAAATCTATTTTTGAAAACCCCTACCATCTACGGGAGGTTGGATGGGAGTCCATGCCTTGTATGTTTATATTGAAAATCCTTTTAAACTTGTGCATAAGATGGGTGGATTGGTAATATGATGTATACACTTGAACTTATTGTTATGTCAATTGGTATCATTGAACTATTTCAATTGGTATCATTTTGATCTTCTTGTATACTCATATATGTTTTGTATGTATGTATGCTTTCAATTCCAAGAATATCAATTTCAATTGGTATCTATTTTCCATACATATATATGTTTGTGTTTATGCTAGTGCTTGAGTTTCAATTTTGTTTCAATTGATTACTTTTAAATTGGTATCAAGACTATGCATGATTCAGTTTGTATTTCATAAAGGGGGAGAAAATTTGATTTTGTCTTTCTATTGGTATTTGTAATCCCATACTTTATGATTGTAAATTCGAATTTGGTATCATATGTTTAAAATGAATAATTCTTACAATTGGTATCAATGTTTCTATGTAAAATCTTTTCTATTGGTAAAATATTTACAATTGGTATCAAAATTTGTGTTTAGACATTCAAAATCTATTATGTTTAATTTCAATTGATATCAAGATGTCTTGTGTTTTAAATTGGTATCTAAAAATTTTGTTTAAAGTAAAATACAAAAGTTTAGATTTAAATTTCTTATATGCAAGAAGAGCTTAACATCTCTTTATATAGATTCATGTTGAGTGTATTGTGTATTGAAAAGCTTAACATCTTTTCTTTATGTGGTACACGTGTGTAGGGGGAGCTTCACATCTCCTCTTATTCATTACATAATGTGTGTTATGTGAATTAGGGCTTAACATCCCTCCTTCATGTAATGCATATGTGTAGGGAAGCTAATTTAGCGTCTTCCTCTTCATGAATGTATATAGCATATAACATTTATTAATTTTGATTATTTTCATTGATATCAAGATGCTTCATTGACATATTTTAAATTGATATCATGGTTTTAAAGTCACCCCTTATTGACTTTGTTTTTGTTTTAGACAAAAGGGGAGACCATTGTTTGTATTGTTTTGATTGACTCAAAAAGGGGATGAAAGATTTTTACCCCTCATTTTATTTATTGTTTTGCTTGTTTACCCCTTTGTTGATGATTGACAAAAAGGGGGAGAAAGATTTTGAGTTTGTTTGAGATTTATATATGCATAGTTATGTTTTTGCATATATTAAGTTTAATATAGTTTAATGTATGTTAATTGGTATCTAGAGTTGGTATCTAGAGCATCTAGAAAATGTTTATTTGTTAATTGGTTGTTAATTGGTATCTAGAGCATGCTTTGCTTTGAATATTTCATTGGTATCTAGAACCATTATTGTTTATGCATATTTATGCATTCATGTTTTAAGAGCCTTCATTGCATATTATTATGTTTATTTGGTTATGCATGAGTTAAAGGGGAGCTTCTTTGAAGCCTTACTTTAATCCATGCATATATAACTCCATGAGTTTTGTCATCATCAAAAAGGGGGAGATTGTTGGCCCAAAAGCCTTCCACCCTAGTTTTGATGATGATTAACTCATGTAGTTATGTTTACTAATTATCTTGTGTTGTTTAAGTTTCAGATCATTAACCAAGATATTAGTTGGTGATTAGCTTCAACAAGGTGTTTGGAAGCTCTCACAAGTGATTTCAGGGCTTAAGCTTCAAGATCACACATTGCCTAGCCCATGGATGGAGTTTTGGAGCAAGTCTACTTGAAGATGAAGATCATCAAGAAGACTTAGGTAACCATAGTTTAGATAGTGTGTTTTAGATCCATTTGTAAAGTTTAGTATAGTTTGATATGCTCAAGTGCACAACACACACGTTTTATGTTTTGGATTTGGTTTTCATGAATAGTTTGATCAAAACAAGTTTACATGTTTTATATGTATATTAGATGTGCTCTATATACATACATGCTTATATGACTTATACAAACTTAGTTTGACATACCTATTCATGTAGTTTTATGTTTTGGTATAAAACATATTTTTGAAATTAAAGACAAAAACTATGATATAGTTGTTGAATGTATATTGGACCTATGTCCATATGCATCATGCTTAATAATGTTCAAATATCATGTTTTTGTATTTCTATAAGTTTTAGGAAAATCAGATTTCCTATTGAAAAATCAAGTTTGATAAAAATACAAGTTTTGGTTTTTGATAAAATTGGCAAGACACAAAAATGAATTGATATGTTGATATATTGTCTTAGAATTTTCATCACTTGTTTGAGTTTCAATATAAAATTATAAAACAAGTTTTGTGGATTTTTAGAAGTGTTAAAAGATTTTTAGAAAAATATTTTTCCCAAATTTTCTGACTTAGTTTTGTGCTGACAGGCTGGTTGGTCGACCCGGACGGTCGACCCCACCAAGAGCCGGTCGACCCGTTGGGTCGACCGACGTGCACAGATGTGCACGTCTGGGCAGACACAAAACGGTCGACCGGGACGGTCGACCGAGACGAGAGCAGAGCTCTCTGTTTGTTTGGGTCGACCGGGCCGGTCGACCGCAGTTGCCCAACGGTCATATTTCTGACCGTTGGCGGTCGACCGCTGCCTGTCAGAGCTGCCAGCTCAGCTCTAACGGCTAGTTTTGTTTGGGGGCTATAAATACCCCATCTCTGGGCTGTTTTGTCAAGGTTTTCAAGAAGAAAAATTTCAGTGTTTCTCTAATGTTTAAACAAGTTTTTAAAAGAGTTTAAGTGCCAAAAAGATTTAATCTTTATTGTTTTTGGGTTTTTAGAAAATCAAAGAGAACTAGGTTTTGGGATTTTGATTTGATCTTTTATTTCTATCATATACAAGAGATTTCCCAAGTAGTTTTTCTTTGTTGCTTGTTTCCAAAACACCTTGGTTCCACACTTGAGCTATCTTCTATCCTAATCTATTAGGATCATTTGTTTGTGGAAAAAGAGAGAAAAAAGAAGTGTTTGAGGTTAAGCCTCTTAGTTGTAAAACCTCCTTACTTTTTGTTGTATCCCTCTTCGGTAGAGGTTGATCGGAGTGGTATTGTGTTTGGATCCCTCTTCGGTAGAGGTGATTGTGTTTGAGTTTATTGGCTACGGGCCTATCCCTCTTCGGTAGAGGTGGATTGTGGTTGTATAGCCTCGGTGGCTTTGTAAGGTTGAGAGAGGAGTTCGGTACTCCTATAGTGGATTGGAAATCCTACACGGTGGTGTAGGCGGGGATGTAGAGCAAGGTGCTCGAACCTCGAAACATATCTTGGACTTTGCGTTTGATCCACTTGTCTCTAAACTCTCTCTCTTTACATTTGTGCAAAGCATCATTCATATCATCATACCATATTTGCTTGTGTTGAGCATAGTTCATATTGCCATATCATATCTATTTGCTTGTATTGCATTGCATATATTCATATTGCCTATTCATTCTTATATGCTTGGTTGTTTGTGTGTGCCTCACTTGTACCTAATCAACAAGAGCTTCACATAGCACCTCAACCCATTCAAGGGGAATCAAGAGGAGTTAGTCCAGAGCCCTTCACGGGGAATTCGGCTACACTTGTTGATTGTACTAAGTGTGTTGCAAGATTTGCATTAGCTTCCGCATTTAGCGTACATAGTTTGCATTAGTTCTAGATTAGCACTTACACCTATTCACCCCCCCTCTAGGTGTTTATTTGTCAGATAGGGGATACATCCTCTCCATATTGGGAAGAAAGAACTTCCTATCTCCTATCTGGCGAAGCCACTTATAATCGCCGCTATGCAAAGCCCACCATCCTCGTCGATGTCATCGCCAAAGAGGAAAACGGGCTTCTGTAATGGAGTGCGCAAATCCGTCTCAAACACTCCGTCAGTGATAATCTCTCGGAGGGTCATCATGCTGACCTTAGAGATCTTCTCCTTTCGCTCCTTCGACTTATCAGTAGTCACAGGAGCAGTCTTCTGCAACACAAAGGTCAGGTTGTGATCAGCGCCGCCTACATGTCCAAAGTGACACTTTTTGGATAGAGGGTTGGAGGAGTATCGTACTGCAAAAGAGAATAACATTTAATCAGAAATCTGAAAGAAAATGATTAAGTGTTTGCAGCTCAAACGCAGAAATGAATCCAGACGCGGAGATCATCAAAATCTGCGTCCAGATTCAAAAATCTGCGTCCAGCCTATAGTCATTGCCCAAAAAATTTCTAAGTATCGGACTCAGACGCAAGATTCATTAAAACTGGCGTCTGATCTCATAAGACGCAACAATTGTAAGAAATTTACGTCTGAACTCCTTACACTTAGAAATATTCTAAGCATTGGGTCCAAAACGCAAGGCTCAATGGGGCCCTGTGTTCAACAAACAGGTACAGACTCAAGTGGATAAAAGATGCAGAGGTCGTCAAACCTGCGTCTTGTCTATCGACTCAAGAACCGCGCCTGAAGATTGTTCGGAAGGGAGGAGTGTACTTATATTCAGAGTTAGAGGGTTTAGGGTCAACCTTCTTTGTTCGAATGTGATGCTCAAAAACTCCAAAATGTATTAACAATTTTTTTCTTTACTCCTTCCGAATCACCGTAGTAGTATAAGCTATTACGGGTCGATCCTCAGGGAGAGCTTGCGATGGAAGTTTTACGGTTTAGTTATGAAGAAAGAAAACAATTCTATGTTCAAAAGAAACAAAATGACATGGAAAAGTAGAGGAAAAATTCGTTGTGGATTTGTTGCATAAAAAGGAAAAGGATGGAAAAGAAAGTGAAAAGAACTTGGAAAACTTTACTAGCTTTTGAAAGAAAACTTGAGAAGGAGAACTTTGAAAGACTTTAGATAGAAGAAACCATGACTAGCTAATCCTTCTAATTTACTAACTTACTAATCTCATAGGGTGATGCATGCCTCATGTTGATTCATCGGCAAAGGATTGTCTTGCTTGTTTGGTCAAATACTTTCCCACTTGGAGGATGAGTGATCTTCTCGGTCTTGTCTTGTAGCCTCATTGATTCATCGGCTCTCGAGATAGATTTTCAATGGTGGAATCAAGGAGTGTCACTCAAGGTAATGCTAAGGAAGAAGATACAAGATTCATTAGTCATTCAAAGCCATACTCGAGCTAGCATTGAAGTAAGAAAATTGTACAACAAATAGCATAGTTAGGTGCTCCATCTCCATGTTCCATCAAGGCACTTGTTCTAAAGACAAGGCTCTAAATGAGGCTCACATGAATCATATGGAAGGAAAACAAGCATTTGCTAAGAATTGAAGTAACTCATCTTCATTGGGGATAATAGAGACTTGAAATTACAAGATCATAATAAAGCAATCACCCAAGAGTTAGAAGTTAGTAAAGTTAGTGGTTAGCTAGTCATGTTAGAAAGAGTTAGCTAGACATTAAAATGAAAAGAACACAGCAATTCATGGAAGAAGAAAATGCAATGGAAATTAAAGCTTGAAGAAAGTACAGCACAAGAAAGTAAAGCACTAGAATTAGTAAAGATGAGAAGATAGATGGATAAATCCTTGCATTCAAGTTGTCACCAGTTCAATTACAAGCTCTCACACTCTCTCTTTCTCTCTTTGCAGAATTCTAGAAGGAAGAAGAAGATTACAAGAGCACTAAAGGAAGCTAGAGAAAATCCCTACAATTCTCTCAAAAATACAAGCTCTTCTCTCCTATCTGACCTCTCTTTTTCGCAGAGGCCCTAGGGGTCTATTTATAGGCTCCAGAGGATGAGGCCCTCAAATCTTGACCGTGGGATCAAACGCTGGCTCAACGGCCAGATGCTTGCCGCGGATCCGCGGCCAACCGCGTTTTCGCGGCAGAATCTTGGCCGTTGCGCCAACGATTTCTGTTGCCGTTCTGTTACAGTCTGTTTGCCACGTTGGATCTTCTAGAAGGCTGGGGATATTCGTGGACGACTCCAGATCTGGGCTAGACTTTGGGCTTTTCCTTTTGGCTCTTTAATTAATCCCATTAATTCCTTGATAATTCCTTGATTATGGGCCTTCCTCTCCATTAATGGTGGACCTACAAATTTAGAGAGAAAAGGAATAAAAAGCTTATTTTTATTTACATAAAGCATGATATGGAAGTGGAAAATGATGCAAAAATAAATAACAATCAAAGATCAAACACGGGCATGAGCCCGCGTTGGCGGTTCACATTCAAAAGGGAGTTAAGAGTTAAAAGAACTATGTAAGCCCTTTAATGGAGAAAACCAAATCCGATGATTTTAATACCTGAAATAGGGGCTTCCTGTATGGAGGAACCACCCATTTGGGTTTCAGAAACGATCGCCTTTGAAGACGAAGCAGTATGCTTAGCCTTTGGTGCCATTGCGACCGAAGAATCGGTGTTGAGGATGAAAAAACGAGAAGATTAAAGCTTCGAGTTTTCTTAACCCTAAAAGGCTCAAACGAAGAAGAAGAGTCTGATGATGACTCTTGAAAGACTGTTGTCTTTTATAGGCACAGTGATTCGCAGAGATACGCGGCGCTTGGCTCGACGCCTAATCTCTGCCTGACGTGTGGCAGGCGTATTAAATGCAGCGGGAAATTCGCGCGCCCAAAAAGAAGATGTCCCCTCAATTCTACTGGACACGTGGCAACGCGCTCATAACACGGATTAGCATTCAACAGAAAACAAATCGCGTCCCTCCAAAGGTCGCGCCTTTTCAACTGGGCCGAAGCCGCGTCTACTTCACAGAACGAAAGTCGCGTCCTCATCCCAAAAGACGCGTCCCTCTAAAGGTCGCACCTTTTCAACTAGGCTAAAGTCGCGTCTACCTCATGGAGCAACAGTCGCGTTTTCATCCAAAAGACGCATCCCTACAGAAGGCGCATCTTTAAAGCAGTATAACCCCTACGTCTACAGGACTTGCATCTAGTCCTTACTTCTGCAATTCAGTGTAACAGTACACTGGCACAAGCAGATGACTGTTTATCCCTGGTTCAAAGTACACCAACAACAAGCTCAGAGCACTGGGGAGGTCTAGACTGTGTATCTAGACACTCGCCACGATCATTTCTGGCGGCTTCATAGGGTTCCACAGTACACTCACGAAGACCATATTCCAGACAAGATCAAGCTTAGAGCATCTCAAATGATTGTCAGTCCAATCATGAGAAGAATGAATTCAACTAGAGTCCAAAGTATTTCGAAATCCGTCCCCGTCAACCGCGGAATATCGAAAACTTTGGAGGGGGTTCTGTAGGCTGTCTAAAAAACACTAAAAGACAAGTCATTAAAAAGCAGGATCCCGAACTCCAGACGCAGGGCTAATCATAGCCATCACTGCAGCACCCAGGCGCGAGGGTCGAAACCCGCGTCTCAGCATCACTACAACACCAAGACGCGAGGGTCGAAACTCGCGTCTCAGCATCACTGCAGCACCCAGGCGCGAGGGTCGAAACTCGCGTCTCAGCATCACTACTGCAGCACCCAGGCGCGAGGGTCGAAACCCGCGTCTCAGCATCACTGCAGCACCAAGACGCGAGGGTCGAAACCTGCGTCTCAGCATCACTGCAGCACCAAGACGCGAGGGTCGAAACCTGCGTCTCAGCATCACTGCAGCACTAAGACGCGAGGGTCGAAACCTGCGTCTCAGCCCCACTGCAGCACCAAGGCGCGAGAGGATATACCCGCGTCTCAGTTATAACTGCCCTTGTTATGGGGTCAATCACTGCCGACATAATGAGGAAGTTAACCCCCATTGTGGAGTGTTTCTAGGGGCACGTTCACCTCTGGAACCTCTGTAAATAGCCCCGCTTGCTATTGAGAAGAAGAGATCAGATAATTCTGGGGAGAAGAATTTGACTTGTGAGCTTCCACAGAAAAGGAAAGAGAGCTCAACTCTTCAAGCAACTTGCTGCGTACAAGCCAATCTTTGCTTACAATCTCTTTGAGATTCCTGATTGACAGGAGCTGTGTTACTCCGTCTGCCAACCAAAGAGAAGATCCCCAAGAGTTCTTGACGTTCACCCGTCAACGGAAAACAAGATTCACTTTTCACCGCCACCTGAAGAACCCAGCATTAAGCAAAGGGGAGATTCAAGTCTCAACATCTTCCCTCTCTTGTAATCGGAGTGTAAATCCATTGTAATCTTTCATTTGATTCAAGGAAATTTTACAAGGAACCTTATTCCCGTCAAACAATGTTACCTATGAACCGATGATAACCAAGTCTCATCTTCCAGTCCAGTAGGGACTTCTCCTTTGTCGTTATTTCCAGTTCGCCACCTCTGAGCAGCAGGGCTCTGAGTCTAGCAACTTCCAATCAGTTATGTCCATATTACCTCTGAAATGACGGATGCCTAGATTTCTCACCTTTTATGGTGCTCTAACTGTCCTGTCCAGTTCATCACCTCTGAACAGACGAGTCTATAACTTTGTTCTCCTTCTCCCGTTAGGGCCGGGAGTTCTTATTGTCATGTTAATATGACTACCTCTGAACAGAGAATGGTGAGTGTGATGTCTCTTAGTTGATAATGTCTATATTACCTCTAAACTAACGAGTGCCCAGATCCAATCTACCTTTGCAGTCCCTTGTGGGCTAGTTGCCAAGTTAATACAACTACCTCTGGCAGCAGATTCAGAACTTAGAGTGTCCTAGCCTATCATGTTCAGCCAATAATCTCTGAATAGACGGGTCCCTAAAACCGGATTCACCCCTCTTAGCTTTGTTGTCATGTCCAGTTTATCACATCTGAACAGCAAACACTCTGATATTAGCAGTTTCTCAATCGATCATGTCTAATTTATCACCTCTGAATCAAAAGATAGCTAAATTTTATTATCCCCAGTCCAGTAGGAGCTCTTCATTTTTATTGTCATGTCCTGTTTGTCACATCTGAACAACAAACAAAAATAATCCTAAGTCTGATTGACAAAACTCGACTTCATCTGTTGTTGTGGTTCCTAGTTCATCATAACCAACTCATAAACACAATGATCTTTGATCTGTTATGTTAATAGTTACCTCTGAACAGGAACATCATCAAATTCGCTTTGTCCCATTTGTTATCCCCGACAAGTTTGAATCGAGTCATCACTCAAATTCATTGGTGATAATTCAAATAACTAATTCTATCACATTTTTGACCTCTGAATAGATTACTTAATATTCTCATAGTATAAGTTGAAAAACTTTACCGTCATCTTGCGTCTTTTGAGAGTTATAATTTAACCTGAAATTAGTGCAAACTCAGAAGATAAAGCAAATAGAAACACAACAGAAGAGTTAAATAAAATTATTTTTATTGATTCAAAAGAAAGAAAAAGGGATACATGGATTACAACCTCCGACTGTTATTCATCGGACTTAATCCGCTCTTCAAAGCAGCCAGTCTGCTCTTCCTTATTTCAGCAGCTCTGATAAATGCCTACGATCTCAGCTCAGCTTCATTGAAGTCACCGTTTGGGACAAATGAACCTCAATTTCAGCCAGATTTGCCCTTTGTACCATCTCTTGCTACAGGACTTCATCGTTTTGGGCTCTGAGCTGCTCCAACCAAGCATCTCCTCAAGACTCACTGGTTCAGCTTTGGACAGGAGAAGATTTGCCCTTTTGATCATTTCTCTAGACTTTTCAATCTTATCCTCAGCATTAAGAAGAGCATCGTTGGAAGCATCATAGCATCTCCAATCTCTACATTCCATATCTCCAAGGACTTCAAGTCTGAAGATATCGCATTGGCTGCCTCCTGCACTTCCAATTGAGCCTCTCGCATTTGAACCATGAGACGCTCAAGCTCTTCATCTGAGGAATCCAAGTCAGACCTGCTGAGGCGACGCCACTCACCCACGCCTTTCTCAAACTTCTCCACCAGTAATGCAGCAACTTGATCATCCTCTCTGAAATTTTGGATACTCTCAATGTTTCGAGAGATGACCACCTTTAAAGCTACAAATGAAGTGGTCGAGCCCTTCAAAATCAAGGCAATAGACCATTTCAGGCTCTTGTAGAAGCTGTCGACCATCTCTGCCACAAATTACTTCTCAGCTTCAATTACTCCCAGTGAGCGAATAATCCCTGAAAATAAAACTTCACCGGTTTCACTGTCATAATAGTAGAGGAAGTGGCAGAAACGCTGGTTGAGAAGGATGAGGAATCATTGGCAGTCGAGGAGGAGTCTTCATTGATACTAGTGCACCGACCACGATAGAGGTAGGGCTAGTGACTATTTCAGGAAGAGCTGGCTCGACAACCAACGTCAAAAATGTCAGATTAGTGTTACCCTGAGGCTAGTTGTTATCAAGACTGGTGGCATCAGGGAAACCACCGTCATCTCACTAACCAATTCAGGTGGGAATGTGATCAGTTCCGTGGAAGGAAGAGTAGCCCTCGTCTCCTCAACTGCTGTGAAATCACCAGCAGGCTCTAGTTGGTATGAACGCAGGTTGTGATACAAGACCTCTAACTCTGCGACATCCACAGTAGCTGAAGTACTTATCTTCTCCCTGAATCCTCCAGAAAGGCTTACTGACTCCTTTGAAGGTGATGCATCCAGAGGCGGAATACCTGCAAGAATATTTTGTTAAGACAAGGATAAAAGTATAACAAGGCCAAGCAAAGGTTGCTTGCAAGTTACTATAATATTATCAAGAGGAGTTGAAGTCATGACGGACATCGCCCCAACCGCCTCAACAACAATGTCCTCCGGGACTCCCTCGACGGTGATGTTGACTTCAATCAGCTCCATAGAAGAGACCCCGGTAGTGGCAGGAGAAGCACTAGAAGTGGTCTCAGGGAGAACTTCATCAGTCCTGAGGGCCTTATTAGCTGGAGCAATGTCCAGTTTACCTTCACTTGTCACGGGCTCCGCGACCAATTCCCTAGAGCTTGAAGCCATTGGGCTTTCCTTGTCCTCACCAGCACTGGAGGGACTGATTGAAACTTGAACGAGAGAATAAATATATACAAAAATAAAAACAAATAATCAAATAATTAGAAGGTTAGATTCTTCTCGTTGTTCAATTCTATCTGCTACAGCAAGGGCTAAAGTGGGTCGTGTTCCACTGGGAGGGAGGCGAGGGAAGCGTTGGCAGCACGGTATATCTGTAGTCAAGGCTTATAAGAAAGGTTGGTTGTAGTTTAAAATAAGAAAGTAGATCTAATCAAGAGGGAGAGTCTAGATTGGTAATCTACCTTCACAACTAGTCTCGATCTAGGGGTTGTATCCTTTAAAACTAATGAAACATTTATCTAAGTTGTTAACCCTAAGTAAGAAGAGTAAGATGTCCAACTTAACTTGTCTACACTACGCCCTAAGATGTCTAACTTAACTTTTCTACACTACGCCAAGCCAAACCCTAATTTTACCCTAAGCCAAAGCCAATCCCTAATCATTAAACTATGACAAACCATACCCCTAAACTTAATCTAAAGCCAAACCCTACTCTAATCCAAAGCCAAGCCCTAATTATCTAAATCGTTAAGTTGAACTATCATCACTAAACTTCAAAGGATTAATCTAACACTAGATTGCAAATTCATTAGACTAATCAACTAACCCTAGATCTAACCGTAGTTGATCTAGTGATTAGCTACCCTAGAATTATTCTAGCCTAGAATCCTTTTTGTTTTATCCATCTTTTTATTTTTAAGATCTTTAAAGAAAAGAAAAATAAGGAGAAAGATTAAAGACAACATCAAAAACCAAACCAAGAACATAGAAATAAAAAGGTAGACTGAAATTAAAAGAACAAGAATATGAACATAAAAAAGAAAAGATAACCTTTATTAATGCAATCCTTAGGTACAAGCTCCTTCTCCTTCCTCCTTACACTAGCCAAGCCAATGCCAATAACAATTACAAAGAAGAGAACTCAAAAAGGCTAAACTAATCTAACAAAGAACCCTAAATCCTTAACCCCTAGCCTTATTCATCTTCTCTCTGGATGAGGTGCTCTATACGTACTGCAGAGGTCCTTTTTATAGAAGAAAACCAGAGGGATAGGAAGCGTATGAAGATAGGAGGAGATAAATATTTCTAAATTTGAATTCTTCTCTTATCTCCAAACTTGATTTGACTTATCCAGAATTTTATGTAAAAATTCAATTCTGATCTGCAACTTGTTATCATGTTGATCGCTGCATATGTATCATTAGACGGTTAAATTTAAAAGTGTGATCAACTTAAGAGTTGTAGTCCTTCAACTCTTCTTTCTGGATCATCTTAAATCATCAAATTTTAGTTTAAATGGAGAAAGTTATGATTGAAATACTAAAGAGTGTCCAGTCTGAATCCGAATTAAATTCAGATTTTCTCTCCTTTATCTTCATCTTGTGGTGCAAGCAACCTGTTTCAAATAGAAGTCCATCTCTATCTTTAATCAGGATGATGATTCATCTTGTTTTATCCTTGTACTCCCCTGGTTTAAATAGCAATTAGGAGTCCCACTTTGTCCTTCCTTCTCCTCCTCTAAATTTGAATAGCAATTAGGAGTCCTACTTTATCCTTCCTCCTCCTCCCCTAGATTTTAAATTAATAATTTAAAATCTAATCCTCCCCTAGATTTTAAATTAATAATTTAAAATCTAAATTTAGATTAGGTTAGATAAGATAGAAGCTTCTAAATTACTAAAATAAATCATGCATGTGGGCTTGTGGGCTTTTTGGCTTTTGGGCTTCAATTGGGCTTCATTTATTTATTCTTTAATTACTCAAGACCTGCACAATACTAAACAATAAAACGTTACGTAGCAGTGCTTTATAAAAGAATAATAGGAAAATATGATGATAAATATGCACTTTTGATTACCTATCACACCCCCACACTTATCTTTTTACTCATCTTGGAGTAAAAAAGAAAAAGAAAAAGGAATAGAAAATAATAACTAACATATCCTAACTCACTTTCGTATGAATCACGGTTTCACTTAGCACATGTAACAAGCCGTTAAACCTCTAAGTCACCGTTAGAGGGCGAGTTTGTCTCGTGAGGTTTTTCAGTGGATTACACCCACAAAATCCATAAAAGAAAAAGAAAATGTTAGTGATTAATTTAATTTTTTTATTTTGAAAAAGGAGAGAAATATTTGAAATATGTTTGAAGAAACTAAGTAATCTATAAGTTTTAGGATTATCATTTTTATTCATTCTTGAACTTAGTCTCTATACAATAATTCCTTATCAATTTTAGGTAAGGATTAAAATTGAATTTTTATATAGTCTCTTTTGTTACCCTAAGTCATATGCATCATTCTGAACGTGAATCTTTACTAGTGATTCTTTAACTTGGACTCCCATGCCTCTTTATTATTATAAATATATATTAATATGTATAACTCATCTAATTTTCTTTTGTATAAGTATCAAGGTTTCTTGAGGCCCTCATACCTAACTGATTGATTATTAGATGTGTTAGTATATATAGATAATATTTCTTAATTTTCTTAGGCTTTCTAATTCACCCATGTAGCGAGCCTAAGGTCAGTGGCTCCCAAACCGGTTGGTTTTAGGGCACCAGGTGAGAAAACACCCCACGGACGAAGAACTCGAGTGCACTAGGCCACAAAACTAAGGACTTTATTTATAAAATCACCTTTAAGCGTGAATACTTATGCTTCTTGAGGCACATGTATCCAGCTTAATTAGTGAATTTTTTTATTTATATTATTACATTTTTTATAAGGCACAAGAGCCTTTGTCTTAGAATCCTAGATGTGTAAGTGTATTAGGTATGTACATTTCATTAAGGTAAAAATCAAGACTAATTACTTATTCAATTTTTTCTCTACCTAAAAATCTAACAATTTATTTTATTTTGACCAAGTTTTTAGAAATCCTAATCATGATTTTCCGATTCCTTAAAATTAACTTAATTACTTACAAAAATAAAACAAAATATTGTTTTCTTTTCAAAAAGTTTTTTTATAATTTTTTTATTAGTATCTACCTATGCTTGTATGTTAGTAAATCCTCCCCTACACCTATCTCATGCATTGTCCTCAATGTATGAATGAATGCATGTATGCATGAAAAAGAAGAAAGGGAAGGTAAAATGTGACCTCAAGGTGGTGGTTCCGGTGGTGGCCGGATTGGGCCAAGCATTGCTACCCAATCTAAATCTTGTGGATCATCAAGGAACCCACCTTTTATAACATCTTTCTGATGTACATTGTTATCATCCCCCAAATGTATAGGATCATGCACGACCCTAACATTGAAACTATCTTGGTTGTATGACCAATCTTGGAATACCATCTCAGGGTTATCATTGTTTACACATTGGTCCAACAATAGCATTTGACTTAATGAAGTGATTGATTTGGGCTCAAGAACGGTAAGATTGGGAACCAATACCGGCTCGGGAAAATCTAATTTAGGTTCGAGAGTCGGGTTTGGTTCAAGAGTGGGCTCCAAATCAAAGAACTTAAGTTCGTATTTATGATCCATTAAATGAATGTGACTATCCAAACTAAATGATCCAATTTCATAACATATGGGTACTAAAATTAATGTTGGCTCAGGAATTGGGTCCAAATGGGGGTAAAAACACCGGAGTCAACATAGATTCAACGTTTGAAATCAGAACACAAAGTTGAGGATCGGGTTCGCATTCACAATCTAGTTCAATCTCATTAAAGTTAAAACTTGACAATTTGTCCATGGATAGGGATTGATCAAGTTCACATTGATGCGATGAAATTGAATCTTGATCAAGGTCTTCAAGATACCATGATTCTTGGTTCCTATCAATTTGGTTAGTTAGTTCAAGGATGTTTGAAAGTCTAGAAATTTGCTCATTCATTAAACCTTGCATACGATCCATTTTTTCTTCTAACCTATCGAATGGATCATTTGGGGACTGAATCATAGATTCTATACTCTTTTTCAAATAGGTAGGTTCTTCTATTGGTGGTGTGGAAAAAGAAGTATATGAAGATGATGGTTGGAAAGGTGGTTGACAATATGACTCAGGGGTGTTGTATCCCATTGACTCGGTGAGGAGTAGAGTTGATTATTCTAATTTGTTTCATAAAATTAAGGTTGGGGCATATGTTGATTTGGATAAGACCAACTAGGCATGCTTGGTTGGTTAAAGTTATGATATGCCGGGTTGGTAAAATCTGAGTCCAAAGAGGTCAGGGTGTAATATGGATTATCATTAAAATTCGAAAAATTGTTGTTATAAGCCATATCACACAAGAAATATCAAAAACAAATAAATAAAAACAAACAAATAAAAAAAATTCTAACCTAAGTTAGGGTAAACCTTAGACCTAGACGACTCCTAACTTTAGGTTTTCCTTGGGATGTCTATTGCCGACCCTAACCACAAGTTAATCGGCCAGGTAGGTGGCAAGGTTGGTGGGAGGTTATCCGTCAAAGACGTTTCTTAATTAAGTAACCACCAACCTTCGGGCTTTCGGCCCTTAATCCCCTTCCTAGATATCAATTTGGCAAGAGTTAGTTTCGAATAACCTCCTCCTTCGGTCAACCTCCTAAATGAGTCCGAAGTCAACCTAGGGCCAACGTCTAGTCAAATTTTAGTAAGGTTAGGATGATGCGTGAACGGAATATGGTTTGTGGGCCAAGGAAGGGTGATGAAATCCCCACCTTATATTATTTATGGGTTATGCCCTTAAGATGTTTTAAGTGTGTACATGTCAAACAAAAGAATCAAAACACACTAGATTGAACTAAGTCAAACAAGTGTGTTTCTTATTCTATATGCAATGTGTCACGTACCTTTGGCCTCTAGCACTCACCAACAATAAAATAAAAGAAGAGAAAAATAGACAATGCCCCTATATGCAACGTCTAAACTTTTTTTTTTTAAAGATTTCGATCACATCAGCATGTAGTGTCAATAATTTTTTTTAAAATTAGAATTAGGATGAAACTATCTCTGTTAGGACCTAAACTAGGTGATTGAGGCTAAACCTGCACAAAAAAACGAAATTTTAGAACTTAAGATTAGGATGTGCAAGTGCTCAATTCTTCTGCGATAGCAAGTGGCTATGCGGGTCGTGATCCACAAGGAGGGTTTTGCGATAGAAGCGTTTACGTTCTTTATTGAAATCTTTGTGAAAACCAAACGAGAGTTCTTCTCTGTTTTTAAGTTAAAAAAAATGGAAAAGAATTATGTTAAAGTTAGAAGAAAATGAGAGATGAAGAAGGTGGAAAAAAATCAGAAAACGGCGAAAGCGACTATGTACAAATGATTATTTACAAGGAAGTGAAAAGAGTGAAAACGATTTGGAAGAGGTGGTGATCTATACTAAAGAAATAAAAGAAAAGAAAGAAAGAAGAAGAAATACTTACCTAGATTGATTGATGACTTATCTGAAAACCTTTGCATGTTCTACCTTTGTTTAGGAGGCGTTCAATGCATAGATCATAAGCTCGAGCTCAGTCCCCGTTCGCATTATATCATCAAGTCTCGCACAAGCATGAAGTGATACGTCTTGAGGAGGAGAACGTCTTCATGAACTATCGTTGGCACTCACATAACATCGTTGTACTTGTGCTTTGGAATTCACTTGTAAACTCAACAAAAACAAACGAGGTAAAGTAGAAGAGGAAGACGAAAACAAAAGAAAATAAAAGTAAAGAAGAACATAAAAATGTTACCTTTTATTGCTTGAAACGATGGAAGAAAGGAGGAGGGTACATCGGTGTCACTCTCAACATATGCCTCTCTCTCTTACTTACATGAATCATCTAACCTAAGCTTACATACACATTACAATTACATAATAAAGAAAAGAAAAACCTAAACTACAAATGAAAACTAGGCTAAATCCTATCTCTGCATGGTCGTCCATTTTCAGCACAAAGACTGGCCTTTTATAGGCAAAAAACCCACTGTGCAGGATCCCGGGGAGATCGGGGGAGCAAACGCTCCCCCTAACTCCCCAACCTTGCCGCGAAAACGCGGCTTTTATCGCGTTTCCGCGGCCAGGGTGTGGCCAGATGGCCACACCCTGTTGGTGGGTTGCCCTGGTTTCGCCCTCTGACTTTATCTGGAGTTGGTTTTTCAGTTTGAGTCCCGGATTCTGACGAAATGGCCTTGGATTCTTGGCTTTAACCGATCGATTCTGAGAGGATTCTTCTCAACCGGTTTTCAACCTCTTGATTTTGCCCTGATTTACTGAGTGCGAATTAATTCTGATTTAATTCAGAATTTTGGTGGGCTTTGGGCTCATTTCTCTTCATCTCCTTAAAGATTGGGCCTGCAAATAAATTAAACAATTAATTAGGACAATGCAGGCTTTTATTCTATAATAAGTATGGAAATATGATACTAAATATGCAACATTAGCGACCAATCACACCCTCATACCTATCTTTTGCTCGTCCTCGAGCAAAACAACTAAACTATACTAAGGATTATTAGACCACTTTCGCAGGTCGCGCGATTGCACTGAGCATGTGCAACAAGCCGTTAAACCTTTAGGTTTCCCCTAGAGGACGAGTTTTGTCTCGTGAGGGTTTTCAGCGGATTGCACCCACAAAATCCATAAAGAAAGGGAAATAAAGAGTTAGTATTTTCGTAAAGCATTTTGAAAGGAAAAATATTTGAAATATAATTGTAAGATCTAAGCAATCTATAAGTTATAGGAAAACTTAATTTTTCGTTCCTAAACTAGTCTCTATTCAAAAATTTGTTATCAATTAAAGTAAGGAGTCAAATTGTACTTCTCATCTAGTCTATTACTTTACCCTAAGTCATATGCACCTTGTGTTCGTGAAAATTTTGACTAAGGGTTCATTAACTCTAACTCTTATGCCTTATTTATTTATACATATATATATATATTTTTGGTGGTATTATTCCTTAGTTCTATTAGGCTTTCTAATCTGCCCATGTAACGAGCCTTTAATCGATGACTCCCAAACCAAACGGTCTTAGGGCACCGGGTGAGAAGACACCCCAAGGACTTAAGGACTCGAGCAAATAAGGCCACAAAACTAAGGATTTTATTATATGAACCACTTTTAGGCGTGAATACTTATGCTTTATTAGGCACAAATACCCAGCTTAATCAGAGAATTTTATATATTTTTTTTTAAACTTATCTAATCATCTTTCACATAAATACTAAGGCTTGCTTAGGCCAAAGCACCTAGCTAATCAATAATTAGATTTGTTTATCTTTTTTTTCTTTTTTTTCAAACTTATCTAATTATCTTTCGCATAAATACTAAGGCTTGCTTAGGCCAAAGCACCTAGCTAATCAATAATTAGATTTGTTTATTTTTTTATATTTTTTTTATAAGGCATAAGAATCTTTGTTTTTGAACCCTAAGTGTGTAAGTGTATGAAGTGTGCATATTTCATCAAGGTAAAGATCAAGACTAAATTACTTTGACAAATTATCTTCCTAACCCTAAAAATCAAACAAATAATCTTATTTTGACCAAGTATAAGAAATCCTAATTTGGATTTTCCTATACTTTAAAATTAACTTAGTTTCTTACAAAAAATATGTCAAAATATTGTTTCTATTTTCAAAAAGCTTTTTAAAAGTAAAGAAAATGTTAAATTTTTTTTAATAATAAAAAGAAAAGTTATGTTAGACCCTCCCCCACACCTATCTCATGCATTGTCCTCAATGTATGAATTAATGCATAGATGCATGAAAAAGACGAAAGTGAAGGAAAATGTTACCTTAAGGTGGTGGTTCCGGTGGTGGTCTGATTGGTCCACGAAATGCGGCCCAATCAACTTTTCGTGGGATTCGGAGGAACCCACCAGAAATTTCACTAATATAACCCATTAAAATGATGAATCCATAAAGGATTTTTATTAAGTATTTGACCCCATCTAATTTCCAAATTCCATAACTGATTTCAGAGTCAAATTTGTCAACCACCTCGTCCCAAAATGGAGTATGAAATGATAGAACGGTTGACTTGGACTCAGGAAGTACATGAACTAATACCGACTCAGGAAGGTGACTTAAGTCAAGTAAAGGTTCAGGAGTCGAGACTGGTTCAAGAAGTGGGTCCAAGTCAAGAAAGTGAAACTCAAGTCCACATTTATTTTTCAACAATGGAATGTGACTTAATATAGGTGATTCAAGTTCAGGAATGATAGGTGGGGGAATCAAAACTGACTCTAAAATATTACTCAAGTTTGGTAACAAAACAGGAGTCAATATTGATTCAGAAAGTTGAACTGGATCACAGATTTGAAAATCTAGGTCACATATCTCATTGAGTTCAATATCAAAAAAATGAGAACTTGCCAATTTGTCAATAGGATTTTCAAAAGTGTAAAATTGGTCAAGTTCAATATGATCATAAAAAATGGGTGATTCAATTTCATGATGAATTGGCACAGGATCCAATGTTGACTCGGGAAAAAGATTAAAATCAGGTGAAGATACCGGAGTCATTATTGAATCAGGAAGTAAAATTGAATCCCTAAGTTGGGGTTCATGATCATATTCATTTTCAAGTTCGATTTCAGGCAAGGGATAACTTGCCAAACTATCAATATTATTTGGAGTTTGGCAAGTTCAAATGACTGTTCTGAAATGGAACCTTGATTTTCAAAACTACATGACTCTTCGGCTCTAACAGAATGGTTAGTGACATCAGAACTGGTCAAACGGTGAGAACGTAGAGATTCGACCATCATATCTATGTCACGATTTCGAGCATTTTGAGCATGAGTCATGGCTTCAAGCATCTTTTCATAGTTGATGGATTCATTGTTTTGATGAAAAGATGAAGTGTTGTCTTGGAAGTGGTAGTGAAATTGTGAGTCCATCAGATTTTGTGATTGTTGTTTGGACTCACGCATACTCCTTTCCAAATTGATGGTTTTCTATTTTGGACTGGTGGAACTGGGTATGACTCTTGGGGATATTGTGGACTAGGTGGATAAGGGGGACAAGTTGGTTGAAAATTATGCTCGGGGGAGGTGAATCCCCACTGACTCGGTGAAGAGTTAAAATCATTATGGAAATTATAGTTATTAGATTGGGGGCATGGGTTATATTGATTCGGATAAGACCAATCCGGCACACTAGGTTGGTTAAAGTCATGATATGTCGGGTTGGTAATATCCGAAAATGAACTCGGCATGTAATATGGATTATTATTGAAGTTGGAAAAATTATTATTATAAGCCATATCACACAATGGAATACAAACAAAAAGAAAGAAAAAAAAACAAAGAAGCAAACAAATAAAAGGAAAAAATTCTAACTAGGTTAGGGTAGACCTATGACCTAGACGACTCCTAACTGATTAGACTGTCCATTGGAGGTTTAATGCAGACTTTGACCACAAGCTAATCAGCCAGGTCAGGGCAAGGTTGGTGGGAGGTTTTCCATCAAAGACGTTCCTTAATTAAATAACCACCAACCTTCGGGCTTTCGGCCCTCAATCCCTTTCCTAGACACTGATTTGACAGGAGTCAAATTCCAACACCTTTCCCCCTTAGGATAATCTCCTAATTGAGTCCGAGATGTCCCTAGGGCCAACGTCTACTCATTTTTAGTTAGGCTTGGGTTAGTGAGTGCTTGGAATCTGATTTTTGGGCTAAGGAAGGGTGATTAAATCCCCACCTTATCTTGTTATGGGTTGGTGCCCTTAAAATCAATTTGTGCAAGTGTACAAGATATGTAAATAAGATTCACTCAAAGCGATAAAAACCAACCAAGAGATGAGTCCTATTCTAGATGCAATACGAACGTACCTTGCTCCAGCACTCTTCAACGGTAAAAATAAATGAATTGAAAAGACACGTGCCTAAAATACAAACGTCTAATCAATTTTTTATCTTTTCAACAAATGTTTTACTGTTGATTATTAGCAGGCTTATGTGATGGCATATAAGAAAAAGTAAAGTTGCAGAAAACTACAATTTACAAAGCAAGCAGCCCTTCAAAAAGACAGTTAGTAGTCCACTCCTTTTTGCCGCGTTTTCGCGGCGTTGGCCGCGGATCCGCGGCAAAGCAGAGGGCACTTGGTCTCTGCTTTCTAGAGCAGAGGCCCAAGGCCACTTATATGTTACTGCAACTTTAATTTCCTGTTTTGCTTGCCCTTAACCTGCAACAGAGAAGGAAATTCGTTTAGTTCTAAAAAATTTTCAAGAAAAATCAGATTTCAATAAAAACAACGTTACCCTCCCGGCAACGGCGCCAAAATTTGATTGAGGCTAAACCTGCACAAAAAATACGGAATTTTAGAACTTAAGATTAGGATGTTCAAGTGCTCAATTCTTCTGCGATAGCAAGTGGCTATGCGGGTCGTGATCCACAAGGAGGGTTTTGCGATAGAAGCGTTTACGTTCTTTATTGAAATCTTTATGAAAACCAAACGAGAGTTCTTCTCTGTTTTTAAGTTAAAAAAATAGAAAAGAATTATGTTAAAGTTAGAAGAAAATGAGAGATGAAGAAGGTGGAAAAAAAATCAGAAAACGGCGAAAGCGACTATGTACAAATGATTATTTACAAGGAAGTGAAAAGAGTAAAAACGATTTGGAAGAGGTGGTGATCTATACTAAAGAAATAAAAGAAAAGAAAGAAAGAAGAAGAAATACTTACCTAAATTGATTGATGACTTACCTGAAAACCTTTGCATGTTCTACCTTTATTTAGGAGGCGTTCAACGCATAGATCATAAGCCCGAGCTCAGTCTCCGTTCGCATTATATCATCAAGTCTCGCACAAGCATGAAGTGATACGTCTTGAGGAGGAGAACGTCTTCATGAACTATCGTTGGCACTCACATAACATCGTTGTACTTGTGCTTTGGGATTCACTTGTAAACTCAACAAAAACAAATGAGGTAAAGTAGAAGAGGAAGACGAAAACAAAAGAAAATGAAAGTAAAGAAAAACATAAAAATGTTACCTTTTATTGCTTGAAACGATGGAAGAAAGGAGGAGGGTACATCGGTGTCACTCTCAACATATGCCTCTCTCTCTTACTTACATGAATCATCTAACCTAAGCTTACATACACATTACAATTACATAATAAAGAAAAGAAAAACCTAAACTACAAATGAAAACTAGGCTAAATCCTATCTCTACATGGTCGTCCATTTTCAGCACAAAGACTGGCCTTTTATAGGCAAAAAACCAGTGTGCAGGATCCCGGGGAGATCAGGGGAGCAAACGCTTCCCCTAACTCCCCAACCTTGCCACGAAAACGCGGCTTTTGCCACGTTTTCGCGGCCAGGGTGTGGCTAGATGGCCACACCCTGTTGGTGGGTTGCCCTGGTTTCGCCCTCTGACTTTATCTGGAGTTGGTTTTTCAATTTGAGTCCCGGATTCTGACGAAATGGCCTTGGATTCTTGGCTTTAACCAATCGATTCTGAGAGGATTCTTCTCAACCGGTTTTCAACCTCTTGATTTTGCCCTGATTTACTGAGTGCGAATTAATTCTGATTTAATTCAGAATTTTGGTGGGCTTTGGGCTCATTTCTCTTCATCTCCTTAAAGATTGGGCCTGCAAATAAATTAAACAATTAATTAGGACAATGCAGGCTTTTATTCTATAATAAGTATGGAAATATGATACTAAATATGCAACATTAGCGACCAATCACTAGGTTAAATTAAAAACTTAGGTGTGCAGTAGACTAATCTTAGAAACTCTCTTTTTATGCCCCTGCAGAAAAGAAACAACAAATTAGGGTTAGATATTACCGTGTCGTTCCCTCCCCGGTAACGGCGCCAAAATTTTGATTGAAACTTGAGCGTGAGAATAAATATGTACAAAATAAAAATAAATAATCAAAGAATTAGAAGGTTAGATTCTTCTCATTGTTTCAATTCTTCTGCTGCAGCAATGGCCAAAGCGGGTCGTGTTTCACTGGGAGGGAGGCGATGGGAGCATTGGTAGTACGGTATATCTGTAGTCAAGACTTAGAAGAAAGGTTGGTTATAACTTGAAATAAGAAAATAGATCTAATCAAGAGGGAGAGTCTAGGTCGTTAATCTACCTTCACGACTAGTCTCGATCTAGGGGTTGTATCCTTTTAAACTAATAAACATTCATCTAAGTTGTTAACCCTAAGTAAGAAGAGTAAGATGTCCAACTTAACTTGTCTACACTACGCCAAGCTAAACCTTAATTTTACCCTAAGCTAAAGCCAATCCCTAATCATTAAACTATGCCAAACCATACCCCTAAACTTAATCTAAATCAAACCCTACTCTAATCCAAGGCCAAGCCCTAATTACCTAAATCATTAAGTTTGACTATTAATTAATCTAACCCTAGATTGCAAATCCATTAGACTAATCAACTAACCCTAGATCTAACCCTAGTCGATCTAGTGATTAGCTACCCTAGAATTATTCTAGCCTAGCATCCTTTTGTTTTATCTATCTTTTTATTTTTAAGATCTTTAAAGAAAAGAAAAACAAGGAAGAAAGATTAAAGACAACACCAAAAACTAAACCAAGAACAAAGAAATAAAAAGGTAGACTTGAAATTAAAAGAACAAGAATAAGAATATAAAAAAGAAAAGATAACCTTTATTTATGCAATCCTTATGTACAAGCTCCTTCTCCTTCCTCCTTATAATAGCCAAGCCAAAGCAACAGCAATTACAAAGAAGAGAACTCAAAAGAGGCTAAACTAATCTAACAAAAATCCTAAATCTTTAACCCTAGCCTTATTCTTCTTCTCTCTGGATGAGGTGCTCTGTACGTACTGCAGGGGTCCTTTTTATAGATGAAAATCAGAGGGATAGAAAGTGTATGAAGATAGGAGGAGCTAAATATTTTTGAATTTGAATTCTTCTCTTATCTCCAAACTTGATTTGACTTATCCAGAATTTTATGTAGAAATTCAATTCTGATCTGCAACTTTTTATCATGTTGATCACTGAATATATATCATCAGACAGCTGAATTTGAAAGTGAGATCAACGTAAAAGTTGTAGTCCATCAAATCTTCTTTCTGGAGCATCTTGAATTATCAAATTGGAGTTTCGATAGAGAAAGTTATGATTGTAATACTAAAGAGTGTCCAGTCTGAATCCGAATTAAATTCAGATTTTTTGTCCTTTATTTTCATCTTGTGGTGCAAGCAATCTGGTTTAAATAGAAGTCCATCTCTATCTTTAATTAGGATGATGATTCATCTTATTCTATCCTTCTTCTCCTCTAGATTTGAATAGCAATTAGGAGTCCTACTTTATCCTTCCTTTTCCTCCCCTAGATTTGAATAGCAATTAGGAGTCCTACTTTATCCTTCCTCCTCCTCCCCTAGATTTTAAATTAATAATTTAAAATCTAAGTTTAGATTAGGTTAGATAAGATATAAGCTTTTAAATTACTAAAATAAATCATGCATGTGGGCTTGTGGGCTTTTTGGGCTTTTGGGCTTCATTTATTTATTCTTTAATTACTCGAGGCTTGTACAACACTAAACAATAAAACGTTACGTAGCAGTGCTTTATAAAAGAATAAGTAGGAAAATATGATGATAAATATGATGATAAATATGCACTTTTGACTACCTATCAGGGACCGACATCGGTCGCGCCATCCTCAGATTCGTCAGAGATGACGATGTAGCTGACTTCGTCACCCTCCCTATAGGTGAACAAAGGATCATAATAATCTCCTTGTTCCCCTGCAACTTCAGTTTCTGTATCCCAAATTAACAAGTTAGCTACACGAGAAAGGAGAAGTTAAATAAAAAATTTTTGCAAATGGGAACTGGTCTTACCCAAACCGGGAGCAACTTTTTCAGTTGCTTATTTCTGTGCCAATAGTTTTATAACTAACGAGGCAGGAGGAGGGTCAACCGCGGTCGATTCACTCTCTGTAATGACAGGAGTATGGTGGCGAGGCTTCTTCATCGCCCTCTTTCTGCGGGGTTCGCCCTTTTGCTTCCGTTTGAAGTTGACGTCAGGATTTCCTATTCTTCCTCTTCCAGTTCTACTTCGTCCATAGGGGGCGTACCTACCCCACCAGGTGCATCCTGTGGTACCACAGCGTCGGCAACATCTTCAAAGTGAGGGCTTTCAGTGTCTGAAGCTTCACAGTCAGAGGTATTGATAAACTCCAGAATGCATGACACTCGAACTCTTTTGCCCTCACCATTTGCAGTTACTTTCTGCTTCATCCACTGAGAGATCCATTTCAGGCCGAAAGAGTTGATGTTGAACCCAGTTGGCACAGAATTGAAGGTCTTGTACCACTTGTAGAACCCCAGAGTCATCAGCAAGTTCGGGGTCCTCAACAGCGTGCACAGCCGTGCCTCGGTACAACCAGTGATGAAGTATCGCCAAGCGCGAGCGCCGTCAATCAGGCTCCCCATGAAGGCCAGGTTGGTATTCGGATTGCCAACGCAGAATTGGTCATATCTGAACTGGCGAGCAAAGCGACAGGGAGCATATGGTTCCAAATAGCATATGTCTCCGCGTTGGTATACCAGATGAGAAGGCCTGATGCTAACTAGCCACTCGAAGACTCCACGGCTTAACAATGTCCTATCATCCCTGATATTCTTAAACTCCTCGCCATATCCAGCGTCTCGGATATAGGGGAAACACCAAAATAGACTGTACACATCGCGGCGGCACAACAATTTACGGACTGCGGCCACGTAGATCCGTGCCCATGAAAACCCTTCGAACCGGCGAACGTGCGCAATCCGAACACCCTCTGGAGGCTCCTCCCTAGGTTGGATGATAGCCGAACAATGTAGAGCAAACCATGCCATCAGATAAGTGTATGGCAATCCAATCCTAGGTTCAGTCCGTCGCGAGGTAAAATTGTTCCTTTACCTCTCTTCGTGATAGCTGGTCTACAGAAGGCCTCCGTCAATGAACGAAGACCTCATTGTATGCAGCACACCATGGCTGGGAGAAGCCCTAGAGAGCGACCGTACACCAAGCGAACGGCAGGCAGCAGAGTCGTCAGGAGAATAGCATCTCTAGAAGGAGACAACACTACACATCTCTTCAACCAAACTGATAAAAACTCGGCCAAAAGCGCCTTCTGGGATATCGATTGACGGGCCTGGTGATGGAAGCTCTTGAGAGTATCGCCCTTCTCGTAGATGCCGTCGTCTTCTTCCAAAATGACGTCTTCGTGGTCGTGCTCCCTCATCCTTCGGAAGATATCTTCTTCCACAACCCCGAATCGAGCCTCTTCAGGAGCATTCTCCAGGTTGGGAAACAAATATCCACCCAACTCTTCAAGCTGTTTGAATATCCCTTATAACTACCATACACATCCGAGCAGATGTAGAAGTGGCACATTAGCTCTGGTAAGTCTCAAACAGGGTGGGCTCTTGCTTCTCCAGTAAAGCCAACTTCGCTTCACAGGAGAAGTATTCTTCATAGGGAAGAGATCCCATTGGCAAAGCAGAGACTTCTGACATCTCATGCAAAGTCATGCCTAGTTCGCCTACAGGAGTGAAAAAAGTCCCTGTGGCTGGACAATACAACTTAAAAATGGCGTAGAAGTTCGCTACACTAATCTAAATACCATAGCAGGTGGCCCTGACAGCTTCGCGGAGTCCTAGCCTCTCCAGGTCTTCTTTAAAATGAGCCAAGACGTACAGAGTTGAGACTCTCCATCAGGCCTTCAGAGGATGAATACAACCCAGAGTCCTAAAGTCAGTCATCGGATAATTATCATTAACTCTAAAAAACTGATTACCGAAAGTTGGGGCCATAGTCGGGTTCTCCCTCACCGAGATATCTTGTAAAACATTTTTAGAGTGTAGAACTAGTATACACTGAGGAGGGCCTGCTGTGCCATAGCCGTAAGGGGAAGCCATCAGAATACCCACATGGACCGAGTCGGTGGTCTGGATCACCTACTGGTTCATCTACCTAGGCTTCGTCATACATTGGAAGAAGGACAACGGGAGTGGCGCTTGCTAGACGAAAGGTAATACTTCTCGCCATTCAGAGTGAATATCCAGTGCCCTTCCCTAGCCAACAACTGATGATTCGTGTTAGGTGCTTGATTTGTCACATACATTGCATTTATGTTGTCACTTTACCACACTTGTATGCTAATAAATGATATTAATAAGTCTCTTTTTTCTTTGCTAAATGTAGGCCCAAATGCTCAAAGAAATAAATGAGGAACAAGCCCAAAAGCCCACTTTATTCTGAATTAATTCAGAATAAATTTGAAGTGAAGAAATCTGGGCTATATATTGGCATATCAATGGGTTGAGAAAAATCCTCCTTGAATCGAGGAATCGAAGCCAGAAAATCAAAAGCTGATTCAGTCAACGGTTGAAGCAGCAACAAGAAAACCAGCAGGAGATGCGAGCCCCACTTCAAACCAGGAGCCTCCTCCCCTTTGGTGTGGCCACGTGGCCACACCAGGGCCGCGAAAACGCGGCCCAAGCCGCATTTCCACGGCCAAACAGTATCTGTTGGGGGAGCGTTTGCTCCCCCAATGTTCCAGGGATCCTATCTTCTAGGTTTTTGGCTATAAATACCTCTTTCAGCAAGGAAAAAGGCAGCGAAGACTAGGATTAAATTTTGCTTTTATTTTCTTAGGATCTAGGTTCTTTGTTAGCTAGAACACAAGTTGTAATTTCATTGTTTACTTTGTAGTTCAGTCTAAAAACTTGTGAGAGAGAGGACAGAGAGCTTGTAATCGAAGATTGAAGTGACAGCAATACAAGAAGCAAGCCTCCTTTTCTTCCACTCGTGTTTCGGTATGTTGTGCATATTTATGTTTGCTTTGTTGTTTTCCATGGATAACTAAAAGGTTTTCTGGGCTAGCTATCGACTCTCCTTTGTTTTCTTCTCTTCTGTCTTTAAAAGAAAAAGTCCCGATGACTCATATGCATGCCTCCTTAAAAGCCTTTCTTTTTGAAAGTGTTCTTGAAGGCACATGAGGATGGGTATGGATAGTTGAATTCACCATTCTTTCTTGAACTTCTTGTGAATCGTTTTTAATTCATTCTTGCTTCTTCGCGCTTTATGTTTTAATATCCCATTCCAACTCTTTCTTGAAGAAAAAGGACTCAAACCTTCTGCATCTTATGTGCTTTACTTAAAGCTTTCTAAAAAAAAAAGCAACTTTAAGTTTTGCAAATGATAACTTGAGGGACTTAATACTTTAAGAGAAGAATGAACAATTGAGTAGGAAGATAGTAAGCCCAGATTTGATTTCTTATTATAAAACAACATCACAACTCTTAAAGATTTTTAAAAATCACCTCCTCCAAATCCTTTTCTGAAAGTTGAAATTTTCCTTTTTAATCTCTTTTCCTTATGATTGATGCTAAACCTGCACAAAAAATACGAGATTACAGAACTTATAATAAAAATGTACAAGTGCTCAATTCTTCCGCTATAGCAAGTGGATATGCGGGTCGTGATCCACAAGGAGGGTTTTGCGATAGAAGCGTTTACGTTCTTGTATTGAAATCTTTAAGAAAACAAAACGATAGTTCTTCTCTGTTTTTAAAGTTAAGAAAAAGAAAAAGAGTTATTAGTTAAAGTTAGAAGAATATGAGAGATGAAGAAGGTGGAAAATAAGAAAACAATAAAAGCGACTATGTACAAATGGAGTGAGTGGAGAAGAAAGAGTTGGAAGAGGTGATAATTTAATTTAAAGAAATGAAAGAAAGGAAAGAAAAGGAAGGAATACTTACCTAGGTTGAGTGATGACTTACCTGGAAACCGTTGCATGTTCTACCTTTGCTTCGGAGGCGTTCAATGCATAGATCATAAGCTCGAGCTCAGTCCCCGTGCACATTATATCATCAAGCATATCAAGAACGAAGTGATGCGGAGCTTGGAAGAGGAGAACGTCTTCATGAACTATCGCTGGCTCTCACATAGCTTAGTTATACTTTATTAATTGCAGAGACAATGGAAGAAAGGAGGAGGGTACATCGGTGTCACTCTCAACGTCAGCCTCTCTCTCTTACTTACATGAATCTTCATCTAGCCTAAGCTTACATATATGTTACAAAAAAAGAAAAGAAAAACCTAAACTACAAAGAATGAAAACTAGGCTAAATCCTAATCTGCATTTTCGTCCCATTTTCAGCGCAAGTACAGGCCTTTTATAGGCAAAACCCAACAACCAGGATCCCGGGGAGATCGGGGGAGCAAACGCTCCCCCTAACTCCCCAACAAAGCCGCGGAAACGCGGCTTGGGCCGCATTTCCGCGGCCAGGGTGTGGCCAGGTGGCCACACCCTGTTGGTGGGTCGCCCAGGTATTCCCCTCTGCTTTTCTCTTGAGTTGGTTTCTTCGTTTGAGTCCCGGATTCTGACGAAATGGCATTGGATTCTTGGCTTTAACCGATCGATTCTGAGAGGATTCTTCTCAACCGGTTTTCAACCCTTGATTTTGCCCTGATTTCTTGAGTGCAAATTTATTCTGATTTAACTCAGAATTTTGGTGGGCTTTTGGGCTCATTTCTCTTCATCTCCTTTAAGAATGGGCCTGCAAATAAATTAAGTAATTAATTAGGACAATGCAAAGTTTTATTCTAAAATAAGTATGAAAATATGATATTAAATATGCAACATTAGTGACCAATCACACCCCCATACCTATCTTTTGCTCGTCCTCGAGTAAAACAACCAAACTATACTAAGGATTATTAGACCACTTTCGCAAGTCGCGCGATTGCACTGAGCATGTGCAACAAGCCGTTAAACCTCTAGGTTCCCCCTAGAGGACGAGTTTTGTCTCGTGAGGGTTTTCAGCGGATTGCACCCACAAAATCCATAAAGAAAGAGAAATAAAGAGTTAGTATTTTCGAAAAGCATTTTGAAAGAGAAAAATATTTGAAATATGATTGTAAGATCTAAGCAATCTATAAGTTATAGGAAAACCGAATTTTTCATTCCTAAACTTAGTCTCTATTCAAAAATTTGTTATCAATTAAAGTAAGGAGTCAAATTGTACTTCTCATCTAGTCTATTACTTTACCCTAAGTCATATGCACCTTGTGATTGTGAAATTTTTGACAAGGGTTCATTAACTCTAACTCTTATGCCTTATTTATTTATATATATATACTTTTTTTTTTGGTGGTATTATTCCTTAGTTCTATTAGGCTTTATAATCTGCCCATGTAACGAGCCTTTAATCGATGACTCCCAAACCAGATGGTCTTAGGGCACCGGGTGAGAAAACACCCCAAGGACTTAAGAACTCGAGCAAACAAGGCCACAAAACTAAGGATTTTATTAAATGAACCTCTTTTAGGCGTGAATGCTTATGCTTTATTAGGCACAAATACCCAGCTTAATCAGAGGATCTAATCATCTTTCGCATAAATACTAAGGCTTGCTTAGGCCAAAGCACCTACCTAATCAATAATTAGATTTATTCATCTTTTTTTTTCTTTTTTTTTTCCAAACTTATCTAATTATCTTTCGCATAAATACTAAGGCTTGCTTAGGTCAAAGCACCTAGCTAATCAATAATCAGATTTGTTTATTTATTTATATATATATATATATATATATATATATATATATATATATATATATATATATACATATATTTTATAAGGCTTAAGAATCTTTGTTTTTGAACCCTAAGTGTGTAAGTGTATGAAGTGTGCATATTTCATCAAGGTAAAGATCAAGACTAAATTACTTTGACAAATTTTCTTCCTAACCCTAAAAATCAAACAAATAATCTTGTTTTGACCAAGTATAAGAAATCCTAATTTGAATTTTCCTATTCCTTAAAATTAACTTAATTTCTTACAAAAATAAGTCAAAATATTGTTTCTGAAAAACACCTAGAGGGGGGGTGAATAGGTGTGATTGCTAATCTAAAAATTTTAACACTCTAAATGTGGAACCTAAAATCAAGTGAGGCTCAACTTAGTACAATTCAACAAGTGTAGCCGAATTCCCCTTGCGAGGCTCTGGACTAAACTCCTCTTGATTCCCCTTGATATGGGTTGAGGCGCTATGTGAAGCTCTTGTTGGATGAGTACGGGATTGGCACACACAAGTATGAAATGGATGATATGAAGAATGATGCAAACACAATGATATATGGCAAGAATTACAAGCAAGCAAATAGTAGCACAAGAAAATTAAACAATATCACAAGTATGCAATACAAAGCAATAAGGAGCTATTGAAAAGTAAAGCAAGAATTAGACGCAAAGGCAATCGCAAACAAAGTGATTTGTTTCGAGGTTCGAGCCACCGCTCTACTCCCCGCCTTCACCTCCGTGAAGGGTTTCCACTATCCACCGAGGACGCCTTTACAATTTGGTCTACCGAAGACCGAGCACCGAGCTCCACCGAGTACAAAGGACCTCTACCGAAGAGGTTGCTCCACAAGGAAAGGAATACAAGAACAAAGTGATCACAACAAGATCACTACACTCTTTCTCAAACTCTTTTACAAACACTCTCACTTCAATTACAACTTCACTATAGAATGAGTATTGAATTTTTGGCTCTATGAAGTGTGGTGAGAAAAACTTCAGTTGTAGAGTGATATTAGCAATCAAACACAACTGAAAAACTAGCTCAAAAAGAATTGGAATGAAGGCTTTTAAAACTCTTTTCTTTTCTCTTTTGAAAACAACACAAACTTGAGGATTTTCTGAGTGATATGCAAGAGAGACTTCTCCTCTATTTATAGGGTTAAAAATAGGTTAAAAACAATTTCTTTTGGTCTTATTTTCTCTGAAAAAGACCTGAAAAACACTGAAAATGTCTGCCAAGAAATCAGATAAAAAACAGATTTCAGAATTGCACAAAAGAGGAAAGAGCCGTTGGGATTTTGCAGGCCTGGCGGTCGACCGGCCCGGTCGACCGCCAGCCCAGCAGCAGAGAGCCGTTGGCTCCCGGTCGACCGGTCCGGTCGACCGTCCCAAAAGAGGAAACACAGTTTCCTTCTTCCGGTCGACCGGTCCGGTCGACCGAAATAACCCGAGAGCAATTTGCTCTCCGTCGGTCGACCGGTCCGGTCGACCGACAGACATGCACAAACAGTGCATATCCAGACACATCGCCGGTCGAACGGGCCGGTCGACCGAAGTTGCCTGAAACAGAAAACTGGGCTGTTTTTTAGTTAGAAAAATTTTGAGAAATATTTTAAAAATACATATAGCTAAGTATTATGCAGAAAATAGTTTATACACATGTTATATACAAGATTTTCAAGATATAAAACTTTTGGTACATGTATATATAAACTAAGGCATAAAACTTAGAAATAACCATTTTCAAAACATAGGAAATATATGAAACAAATGTGTGTGCAAATCCTAGAGCCAAATTTCATATACTCAAACTTTAACATTCTATTTCTTACAATGATTCTAAGACTTCAAGATCTTCAATAGGCTTCTTCATATGATCTTCAACACTTGTTCCTTGAGCCCAATTGGAGTTGACTTGAGTCCAAATCCTTGTATTTGTGAGAGAAGACTTCTAGAATGAATAGAAATCTGAAACACACTTAAACAACAAATGTTATTAGTACAAATAACTAATATGTTTTGTAATCATCAAAATACACTAATCATGGGTGATTGTAACCTTGGGCCAACAATCTCCCCCTTTTGATGATGACAAAACATATAGGTTATTTAAATAAACATGGAAGAAGAGTTTGGAAAAACTCCCCCTCAAACAATGCTATGTATAAAAATTGGACTATTGAAAGCACAATACATAAAGCATTCAATGTACAAAAGTTTTGTCAAAAACTTAAATAAACAAATTTTCTTTTTCTTCATAAAATAAATTTTCTTTTTCTTCATAAAATAAATAAACTTTCTTTTTCAAACTTTCTTTTTCTTCAAAAAAAATAAAACTCAAATAATATCAAAACTAAATATCAAACTAAACTAAACTTATTCTCCCCCTTTTTGTCATACATCAAAAAGGGTTAAAATACCAATTGAAAAATTTTATTTTTAAGAATCCATAATACAAACATTCAACTCACCACAAATAAAAGAAGATCTAGCATAATCTAGAGGTTTAGTAAAAATATCGGCAAGTTGAAAATCGGTAGAAACATAATCAATCTCAATATCACCTTTCTCATAATGATCTCTAAGAAAGTGATACCTAATGTCAATGTGTTTGGTTTTACTATGTTGATTTGCATTCTTTGTCATGTGAATAGTACTAGTATTATCACAAAATATTTTAACATGATCAAAGTGTAAATCATAGTCAAGGAGAGTATGTTTCATCCAAAGAACTTGTGCACAACAAGCTCCAGCCGCAACATACTCCTCCTCGGCGGTTGATAGGGCTACCGAATTTTGCTTTTTGGAAGACCAAGATACAAGACAATTACCTAAGAATTGACATGTTCCACTTGTGCTCTTCCTATCTACCCTACAACCCGCATAGTCGGCATCCGAAAAACTCTTCATTTCAAATAATCCGGTTTTAGGATACCATAAATCCATTTCAATAGTGCCCTTAAGGTATCTAATTATGCGTTTAACCGCAATTATGTGAGATTCTTTAGGACAAGATTGAAAACGTGCACAAAGACAAACGGAAAACATAATATCCGGCCTACTAGCCGTCAAATAAAGCAAGCTACCAATCATGCTTCTATAAAGTTTAATGTCTACACTTTTACCTTGTTCATCCTTGTCAAGCTTTGTGGTTGTTGCCATGGGAGTTTTGCTTACTTTCGATCCTTCAAGCCCAAACCTTTTGATTAGTTCCTTTGTGTACTTGGCTTGATTGATGAAGATCCCATCCTTCTTTTGCTTGATTTGGAGTCCAAGGAAATAGTTGAGCTCCCCCATCATAGACATTTCAAATTCATCCTTCATGCATGACTCAAAAGCTTTGCAAAGAGATTCATTAGTAGAACCAAAAATAATATCATCCACATAAATTTGCACAATAAGAATATCTTTTTCTACATGTTTTGTAAACAAGGTTGTGTCAATTTTACCTTTCTTAAAACCATTTGAAATCAAAAATGAAGAAAGTCTTTCATACCAAGCCCTAGGGGCTTGTTTTAAACCATAAAGAGCTTTATCTAATTTAAAAACAAAATCCGAATGTGTAGGATCAACAAACCCGGGGGTTGTTCAACATACACCTCTTCTTCAATAAATCCATTTAGAAAAGCACTTTTAACATCCATTTGAAATAATTTGAAATCTTTATATGAGGCAAATGCTAGTGTCATCCGTATGGCTTCAAGCCGTGCTACGGGTGCAAAGGTTTCTTCAAAATCGATTCCTTCGATTTGAGTGTAACCTTGGGCAACTAACCTAGCCTTGTTTCTAATTACATTACCCGATTCATCCAACTTGTTCTTAAAGATCCACTTAGTACCAATTGTTGGTCTATCGTGGGGCCTAGGAACAAGGTGCCAAACTTGGTTGCGCTCAAATTGATTGAGCTCCTCTTGCATGGTTAGCAACCAATATGAATCGGCCTCGGCTTCGAGCACATTTTTGGGTTCAATATGAGAAATGAATGCATAGTTACCACAATAGTCATGAAGTCTAGAGCGAGTGGTTACCCCTTTTGATACTTCACCTATGACGAGGTCCTTGGGATGATGTGGATTGTATCTCCAATCCTTTGGTAGTGGTTGAGTAGGCTCCACCTCATGTGTTTGATTTTCATTTCCTTGTGCCTCTTCCACTTTAGCTTTGCTTCCTTCATCATCCTTTGGTTTGTCTCCCATAGTAGAAGCATCCTCCAAGGTCACTTTCTCCAAACCTTCATCCAATGCATCTATTTCTACAACATTCTTAACAAACTTGTTAGATTCCTCAAACTTAACATGAATAAACTCTTCAATAGTCAAAGATGATCTAATGAAAACTCTATAAGCCTTACTAGTGTTTGAGTAACCTACAAAAATAGCCTCATAAGATTTAGGATCAAATTTTCCTAAATTATCTTTTGTGTTTAAAACAAAACATTTGCATCCAAAAACTTTGAAATAAGAAACATTTGGTTTTCTAGAAAAGTACATTTCAAAAGAAGTTTTAGTAGTATTTTTACACAAGAAAACACGATTTGATATGTAGCATGATGTATTAACGGCCTCGGCCCACAAATAATGTGGTAGACCGTATTCACTAAGCATTGTCCTAGCCATCTCTTGTAATGTTCTATTTTTCCGTTCAACTACTCCATTTTGTTGTGGAGTTCTAGGACAAGATAGTTCATGCTTTATTCCATGTTCATCACAAAAAGTGGTAAAGGGTTGGTTAATGAATTCACCTCCTCTATCACTTCTTATTCTCAAATCGAAACATCTTTTTCTTTTTCAACTCTTTTCTTAAAAGTTTGGAAATACGAAAATACTTGGCTTTTATGTTCAAGAAAGAAAACCAAGTAAACCTTGAAAAATCATCAACCAAAACATAAGCAAATCTATTCCCACTTAGACTTTTGGTTTGTGTAGGGCCAAAAAGATCCATATGGATTAACTCCAAAGGACGTGATGTCATGATATCCTTAATTGACTTGAAAGAAGACTTAGTTTGTTTCCCAAATTGACATGCGTCACAAACTCGGTCCTTTTCAAAATTCAAGCAAGGAATACCTTTCACCATTTCCTTTGTATTTAACCTAGAAATGTGATCAAAAGAAATATGCCCTAATCTCCTATGCCACAACCAAGAGTCATCATCGAGGGCTTTCAAACAAGTAATATTACAAGACATATTTAACATATCAATCATATAAACATTACTTTCACGAAAACCGGAAAATACACAAACATTAGAAGTTCTATCAATAACTTTACAAGCAACATTATCAAAAACAGTATCAAAACCTTTATCACAAAGTTGACTAACACTCAAGAGATTATGCTTGAGGCCATCAACTAAAACTACATTTTCAATTAAAGGAGAGGTGCCAAGTTTTACATTACCAATACCGATGATTTTACCCTTGGCGTCATCTCCGAAGGTGACGGTGCCACCTTCATGATATCTTGATAGGGTTGCAAAGTTGTTGATGTCCCAAGTCATGTGCCTTGAGCAACCGCTATCAAGATACCACAATCCTCTACGTCGTTGGGATTTGGAAAGTACCTACATCATTTAACATAATTGTTGATTTTGGTACCCAAACTTTCTTGGGTCCTTGAAAGTTAGTGCCTCGAACCCAAACATTATGACGTGATACATTTAATCTATCATAGCAAAAATTGGCTAAGTGCCCTTTCCGTCCACAATGTGAACATGAGAACACTCTACCATACATGAATGCATGATGTGTATGTGTAGTGTGAGCATGTTTTGGGGTTTTGCCATGTTGTTTAGGTTGTGTAGCATGAACATGAACATGAGCATGAGCATTTTTCTTTGGGGCTTGTTTCTTAGGAAACATAGCCTCAATTTTCTTTTTGTTAAATTCACAATCTTTCAAAACAACACTTAATGAGTCTAATCTTTCCTTAAGCATAGAAACTTCATTTGAATCAATTAGTGGGGCCTTACCTTTGCAAGAAATCTTATATTTTTCAAAATCATTTTTGGTAGTGGCCAAAGTGGAAACAAAATCATCTTTTTCCTTTGTAAGAGTGAAAACTTGAAGACTTAAAGATTCATTATCCTTTTTCATTTTAAGATACTTTTTCTTTAAGAAATCATAGTTTTGTGACAACTCAACAAAAGCCTCTTCTAACACATCCAAAGAAAGTTCATTATCATGAGAAGGGGAAGAGGTTACCTTGCTTGTGCCTTCATTAGCCATGAAGCACATGTTGGCGGTGTCTATTTCTTCCTCGGATTCGGTCTCCGAATCCCAAGTTGCCTTCATAGCCTTCTTCTTGTAAGGCTTCTTTGAAGTGGAGGGCTTAGCTTTGTCCGGACACTCCGCAACAATGTGTCCCGGTCTTTGGCAATTGAAGCACACAATCTTCCTTTCTTCTTTGCCTCCTTGCCATCTTCTTCTACCTTGGTACTTCGCTTTGTTGTACATCCTCCGGACATTTTTAACAAGGAGTGAGAGCTCCTCATCATCTTCTTCTTCATCATCTTCATCGGAGTGTGTAGCTTGACTCTTGAAGGCGATAGTCTTCCTTTTGGAAGGAGCCATATCCTCCCTTGCTTTCCTTTCCATCTCATGGGTTTTGAGGTTCCCAATGAGACCTATAAGCTCCATCTCTTCATTGTCATTGAGTTCCTTCAAGGTTGTTGCTTTAACTTCCCATGAAGGAGGAAGAGCTCGGATGATCTTCCTTACTCTTTGATCATTGTTGATATCTTCACCTAAACAAGAGAGTCCATTAGTAATCTTGGTAAATCTTGTAACCATATCATCTATGGTTTCATTTTCTTGCATGCTAAATGTTTCATATTGAGACCGAAGAAGGTCAATCTTAGCCTTCTTTACTTGTGAGGTCCCCTCATGTGTGACTATCAAATGTGACCAAATCTCATATGCGGATTTGCAATGAATAACCCTAGAAATGTCATCATCATTAAGGGCTTGTAGAAGTGCATAGTGAGCTTTGGCATTGGCATCGAATTCCTTAGTCTCTATTTCGGACCAAGTGGATTCGTCACCGGGGGGTACACTAAAGGACTTAGTCACGGCTTTTGCAACTCGGCTACCTAGAGATTGCAAAAACACGGTCATCTTAACTTTCCATATGGGAAAGTTAAGTCCATCAAATTTAGGAGGGGTCTTAATTCCATCGGCCATTTTTACTATATGAAAATGAATGAAATGATTAGCAAATTAGGATCTTCTCTAAGGTTGTTAAACCAAATCCTAGAGTCCAAGCTCTGATACCAATTGAAAAACACCTAGAGGGGGGGTGAATAGGTGTGATTGCTAATCTAAAAATTTTAACACTCTAAATGTGGAACCTAAAATCAAGTGAGGCTCAACTTAGTACAATTCAACAAGTGTAGCCGAATTCCCCTTGCGAGGCTCTGGACTAAACTCCTCTTGATTCCCCTTGATATGGGTTGAGGCGCTATGTGAAGCTCTTGTTGGATGAGTACGGGATTGGCACACACAAGTATGAAATGGATGATATGAAGAATGATGCAAACACAATGATATATGGCAAGAATTACAAGCAAGCAAATAGTAGCACAAGAAAATTAAACAATATCACAAGTATGCAATACAAAGCAATAAGGAGCTATTAAAAAGTAAAGCAAGAATTAGACGCAAAGGCAATCGCAAACAAAGTGATTTGTTTCGAGGTTCGAGCCACCGCTCTACTCCCCGCCTTCACCTCCGTGAAGGGTTTCCACTATCCACCGAGGACGCCTTTACAATTTGGTCTACCGAAGACCGAGCACCGAGCTCCACCGAGTACAAAGGACCTCTACCGAAGAGGTTGCTCCACAAGGAAAGGAATACAAGAACAAAGTGATCACAACAAGATCACTACACTCTTTCTCAAACTCTTTTACAAACACTCTCACTTCAATTACAACTTCACTATAGAATGAGTATTGAATTTTTGGCTCTATGAAGTGTGGTGAGAAAAACTTCAGTTGTAGAGTGATATTAGCAATCAAACACAACTGAAAAACTAGCTCAAAAAGAATTGGAATGAAGGCTTTTAAAACTCTTTTCTTTTCTCTTTTGAAAAAAACACAAACTTGAGGATTTTCTGAGTGATATGCAAGAGAGACTTCTCCTCTATTTATAGGGTTAAAAATAGGTTAAAAACAATTTCTTTGGTCTTATTTTCTCTGAAAAAGACCTGAAAAACACTGAAAAAGTCTGCCAAGAAATCAGATAAAAAACAGATTTCAGAATTGCACAAAAGAGGAAAGAGCCGTTGGGATTTTGCAGGCCTGGCGGTCGACCGGCCCGGTCGACCGCCAGCCCAGCAGCAGAGAGCCGTTGGCTCCCGGTCGACCGTCCCAAAAGAGGAAACACAGTTTCCTTCTTCCGGTCGACCGGTCCGGTCGACCGAAATAACCCGAGAGCAATTTGCTCTCCGTCGGTCGACCGGTCCGGTCGACCGACAGACATGCACAAACAGTGCATATCCAGACACATCGCCGGTCGACCGGGCCGGTCGACCGAAGTTGCCTGAAACAGAAAACTGGGCTGTTTTTGAGTTAGAAAAATTTTGAGAAATATTTTAAAAATACATATAGCTAAGTATTATGCAGAAAATAGTTTATACACATGTTATATACAAGATTTTCAAGATATAAAACTTTTGGTACATGTATATATAAACTAAGGCATAAAACTTAGAAATAACCATTTTCAAAACATAAGAAATATATGAAACAAATGTGTGTGCAAATCCTAAGCCAAATTTCATATACTCAAACTTTAACATTCTATTTCTTACAATGATTCTAAGACTTCAAGATCTTCAATAGGCTTCTTCATATGATCTTCAACACTTGTTCCTTGAGCCCAATTGGAGTTGACTTGAGTCCAAATCCTTGTATTTGTGAGAGAAGACTTCTAGAATGAATAGAAATCTGAAACACACTTAAATAACAAATGTTATTAGTACAAATAACTAATATGTTTTGTAATCATCAAAATACACTAATCATGGGTGATTGTAACCTTGGGCCAACAGTTTCTATTTTTCAAAAAGTTTTTAAAAGTAAAGAAAAATGTTAATTTTTTTTTAAAGAAAAAGAAAAGTTATGTTAGACCTTCCCCCACACCTATCTCATGCATTGTCCTCAATGTATGAATTAATGTATAGATGCATGAAAAAGAAGAAAAGGAAGGTAAATGTTACCTTAAGGTGGTGGTTCCGGTGGTGGTCTGATTGGTCCACGAAACGCGGCCCAATCAACTTTTCTTAGGTCTCGGAGGAACCCACCAGAAATTTCTCTAATATAACCCATTAAAAAGATGTATCCATAAAGGATCTTTATTAAATATTTAACCCCATCAAATTTCCATATTCCATAATTGATTTCGGAGTCAAATTTGTCAACCACCTCGTCCCAGAAAGGAGTATGAAATGATAGAATGATTGACTTGGACTCAGGAAGTACAGGAACTAATACCGACTCAGGAAGGTAACTTAAGTCAAGTAAAGGTTCCAGAGTCGAAATTGGTTCAGGAATAGGGTCCAAGTCAAGAGTTGAAACTCAAGTCCACATGTATTTTTCAACAATGGAATGTGACCTAATATGGGTGATTCCAGTTCAGGAATGATAGGAGGAGGAATCAAAACTGACTCTAAATTATTACTCAAGTTTGGTAACACAACAGGAGTCAATATTGATTCAGAAAGTTGAACTGGATCACAGATTTGAGAATCTAGGTCACATATCTCATTGAGTTCAATATCATAAAAATGAGAACTTGCCAATTTGTCAATAGGATCTTCAAAAGTGTATAATTGGTCAAGTTCAATATGATCCTCAAAGATGGGTGATTCAATTTCATTATGAATTGGTACAGGATCCAATGTTGACTCCGGAAAAAGATCGAAATCAGGTGAAGATACCGGAGTCATAATCGAATCAGGAAGTAGAATTGAATCACTCAGTTGGGGTTCAGGATCATATTCATTTTCAAGTTCTATTTCAGGAAAAGGATAACTTGCTAAACTGTCAATATCTTTTTCAAAATTTGGAGTTTGGGCAAGTTCAAATGGTTGTTCTGAAATGGAATCTTGATTTCCAAAACTACATGACTCTTCGGCTCTAACAGAATGGTTAGTGACATCAGAACTGGTCCAACGGTGAGAACGTAGAGATTCGACCATCATATCTATGTCACGATTACGAGTGTTTTGAGCCTGAGTCATGGCTTCAAGCATCTTTTCATAGTTGATAGGTTCATTATTTTGATGAAAAGATGAAGAATTGTCTTGGAAGTGGTAGTGAAATTGTGAGTCCATCAGATTTTGGGATTTGTGTTTGGACTCACGCATACTCATTTCCAAAATTGATGGTTTCCTATTTTGGACGGGTGGAACTGAGTATGACCCTTGAAAATATTGTGGACTAGGTAGAGAAGGAGGACAAGTCGGTTGATAATTATGCTCGGGGGAGGTGAATCCCCACTGACTCGGTGAAGAGTTGAAATCATTATGGAAATTATAGTTATTAGATTGGGTGTATGGGTTATATTGGTTCGGATAAGACCAATCTGGCACACTAGGTTGGTTAAAGTCATGATATGCCGGGTTGGTAATATCCGAAAATGAACTCGGTGTGTAATATGGATTATTATTAAAGTTGAAAAAATTATTATTATAAGCCATATCACACAATAGAATACACACAAAAAAGAAAGAAAAGCAAACAAATAAACAAATAAGAAAGAAAAAATTCTAACCTAAGTTAGGGTAGACCTAGACCTAGACGACTCCTAACTGGTTAGACTATCCACGGGAGGTTTAATGTAGACTTTGACCACAAGCTAATCAGCCAGGTCAGGGCAAGGTTGGTGGGAGGTTTTCCGTCAAAAGACGTTCCTTAATTAAATAACCACCAACCTTCAGGCTTTCGGCCTTTAATCCCTTTCCTAGACACTGATTTGGCAAGAGTCAAGTTCCAACACCTTTCCCCCTTAGGATAATCTCCTAATTGAGTCCGAGATGTCCCTAGGGCCAACGTCTACTCTTTTTTTAGTTAGGCTTTGGGTTAGTGAGTGCTTGGAATCTGATTTTTGGGCTAAGGAAGGGTGATTAAATTCCCACCTTATCTTGTTATGGGTTAGTGCCCTTAAGATTGGTTTGTGCAAGTGTACAAAATATGTAAATAAGATTCACTCAAAGTATGAAAATCAAGCGAGAGATGATTCCTATTCTATATGCAATGCAAAAGTACCTTGCTCAAGCACTCTTCAACAGTAAAAATAAATGAATTGAAAAGACACGTGCCTAAAATGCAAACGTCTAATCAATTTTTAACTTTTGTAACAAACGTTTTACTGTTGATTATTAGCAGGATGTTGGCATATAAGAAATAAAGAATTGCAGCAAACTAGAATTTTTGTAAACTAAGCAGCCCTGCAAAAAGCTGTTAGTAGTCAACTCTTCATTGCCGCGGTTCCGCGGCTTTTGCCGTGGAAACGCGGCAATTCAGAGGGCCCTTGGTCTCTGCTTTCTAGAGCAGAGGCCCAAGGCCACTTGTATGTCACTGCAATATTAATTTCCTGCTTTGATTGCCCTGTAACCTGCAACAGAGAAGAAAATTCGTTTAGTTCTAAAAAATTTTCAAAAAAAATTCAGATTTCAATAAAAAACATGTTACCCTCCCCGGCAACGGCGCCAAAATTTGATTGATGCTAAACCTGCACAAAAAATACGAGATTACAGAACTTATAATAAAAATGTGCAAGTGCTCAATTCTTCCGCTATAGCAAGTGGCTATGCGGGTCGTGATCCACAAGGAGGGTTTTGCGATAGAAGCGTTTACGTTCTTGTATTGAAATCTTTAAGAAAACAAAACGATAGTTCTTCTCTGTTTTTAAAGTTAAGAAAAAGAAAAAGAGTTATTAGTTAAAGTTAGAAGAATATGAGAGATGAAGAAGGTGGAAAATAAGAAAACAATAAAAGCGACTATGTACAAATGGAGTGAGTGGAGAAGAAAGAGTTGGAAGAGGTGATGATTTAATTTACAGAAATGAAAGAAAGGAAAGAAAAGGAAGGAATACTTACCTAGGTTGAGTGATGACTTACCTGGAAACCGTTGCATGTTCTACCTTTGCTTTGGAGGCATTCAACGCATAGATCATAAGCTCGAGCTCAGTCCCCGTGCACATTATATCGTCAAGCATATCAAGAACGAAGTGATGCGGAGCTTGGAAGAGGAGAACGTCTTCATGAACTATCGCTGGCTCTCACGTAGCTTAGTTATACTTTATTAATTGCAGAGACAATGGAAGAAAGGAGGAGGGTACATCGGTGTCACTCTCAACGTCAGCCTCTCTCTCTTACTTACATGAATCTTCATCTAGCCTAAGCTTACATACAAGTTACATAAAAAGAAAAGAAAAACCTAAACTACAAAGAATGAAAACTATGTTGGAACCTATTTCGATGAAGACGTTCGTGAAGATCAAATTCATTTGGAGCTCTAACACATGACAAATCAAGAGTCCGACATGATCAAGATGTGCCAAGAAGAGTTGATAGTGTGTGGGTTGTATAGTTGAAATAGCATGTAAAAGCCTTGACACAAACATACACTTCATTGGTCCATTAGTCGACTTGAACTCCTTTATAAGTCGACTAACTCATTGACTAGTCGACTTAACCCAAACCCAAGTCGACTAATCCTGTGTCCTGAAACAGCCCAACTCTCTGTTTCTGAATAAGTCGACCAAACAGTAAACCAAGTCGACTAATATCATTTTGTAGTCGACTTATAGAAGTCCCCTAGTCGACTAATAACTGGTCAAGTCGACTATCAAGTAGTTGCAGTCGACTTGAAGTAGTTATTCTGAAATTGTTCTTCCAACGGCCACTGACCTAGTCGACTAATAGCTAAATCTAGTCGACTAATAGAAGGAATTTTTCCTAAGTTAGTCGACTAACTCAAAAAGCAAGTCGACTAATAGGCAGTTCTGACTGTTGGACAGTTTTCATTATCTGGTCTTTTGTGCAACTATTTTCAACGTTCCTTTGATTCAAATTGCACCAATAACTCCCTAACTAACCCTAGTCTTCAGCTATAAATAGGGAAGTTATACCAAAGGCCAATTACCTAGTTTTTCCATCAGTTTCCAAAAGTCAAAATCTGAAAATCTGAAAACTGTTTTTCTAAACTTTAGTCTTCACCAAAAGCCAATTCCTATTGTGAAGTCTTCTGAAGTTTTGTTTCCTATACTGTACCTTGTCCACATACACATTCAGTATCAAGGCTATAGGAAAAGAGTTGTAATTCTCAAAGTGTTCATTGTACACGGGAGGCTTCTTGGTTGAAGAGGCAAGTTGTACAAGGTGTCCATTGTACACAGGAGGCTTCTTGGTTGTAGAGGCAGTTGTACAAAGGTAAAAGGTGTTCTCTTGGTGGAAGAGAAGGTGTACAGATTTGGCGAAGGGGATTCGACAAGTGGTGTACATGTTGTATTGATTTTGGGTGGCAAGATCAAGGTTAAAGGAAAATCTCAAGCGGGTGGCTTGGGGACTGGATGTAGGTCACAAGGACCGAACCAGGATAAATCTCTTTGTTTGCGTTTGTCAATTCTGAGATTTGTTTTCCTTTACATGCAAGTTATTTATTTTGTTTATTTACTTAACGCTAATCCTTCTAGTTTAGATTTGTATTGACTTGAGTTATTTCAGATCTATAGTTGCCTACAAGAGATAATTCCGCAATTAGTCCTTATCTCAACGATCCTACATTTGGTATCAGAGCGAGGGTCATCAACCGGCATCTACATTCCTACTTCATCAACAGGAGTACACGCTCTGATCCTACATTTGATATCAGGGCGGATACAAGTCAACAACAAAGATGGCAACGGAGTTCTCATCATCCCAGTTCAAAGAAGGACATTCTACACAACGTCCACCGCTATTTGACGGAACCAACTACAACTATTGGAAGTGTAAAATGAAGATCTACTTGCAGTCACTCAACTACGACCTTTGGAACATCGTAGAAGCATCGTACACCAAGCCCACAACCTCCTACAACGCTTGGAGTGAAGATCAAAAGTAGAACGCGAACCTTGACGCCAAAGCAATGAATGCTCTATTCTGTGCCCTTACCAAAGAAGAGTTCAACCGTGTTTCAACAGCAACTTCTGCACATCAAATATGGCATACTCTTCAGGTAACACACGAAGGCACTAATAAAGTTAAGGAATCTAAAATATCTGTTCTTGTCCACAGGTTTGAGTTATTCAAAATGGAGGAGAATGAAACCATATCCGAGATGGTTACAAGATTCACCGACATCACCAATACTCTTGCATCCCTTGGAAAGGACTACACCCAAGTTGAAAGAGTTCGAAAGATCCTTCGTGCACTCACACCAGAATGGGAGAAGAAGACAACCGCCATTGAAGAGGCAAATGATCTCTCAACTATGACATTAGAAAACCTAATCGGTAATCTAATGGCATATGAAGTGCAGTTAGAAGAAAGGAAGAAGGACGAACGATAACACCGTTCAAAGAAGAAAGAACTCGCCTTCCATGCATCTTCCGACACGGACAATGATGACGAAGAGGAGATGGCAATGCTCTCAAAGAAGTTCAGGAAATTTCTTAAGCAAGGTAAATTCAAGTGTTTTAATTGTGATAAACCAGGACATATGAAGATGGATTGCCCTTTACTCAAGAAGAAAGATAAGTACAAGAGTAAGAAGTTCAGAAAGAAGAAGAACTACGAAGCATCTTCAGAATATAGTGATTCCTCATCTTCTGATGAAGAAGAATCCACTGAACATGTTAACTTATGTTACATGGCCATAGAAGATGAAGAGGTATCGTTTTCTGAACTCTCTGATGCATTTAATGAGTTATTTATGAATCTGAAAAATGAAAAACTGAAAAACAGATTTTTGTTAAAAGAAAATGAGAAACTTTTACAGGAAAATTCTGTTTATGCATTACAATGTTCTTCTATAAATTCTCAACAAGATGAAACTGAAAAAGTCATATCATCTTTGAAAACTGAAAATGAGAAGTTTATAAAAGAAAACATTTTTTTTGAAAATGGAAACTAAGTCTTTGAATGATAGAATTTCTATATTAGATAAAGACATGATAGTTTTCAAAAATAAATATGAAGATCTTTTGCAAAATGTGACTAAGTTTAATAAAGGAAAAGAAAAGTTAAATGATTTATTATCTTTTCAGAAATTGTCACATGATAAACATGGTATTGGATTTGTTGCAAAATCTTCATATTATAGTAATCCATATAGTTCTTTTGTAAAAAGTAAGAATAAGAAAAGTAAGTTTATATGGATTCCTAAGAACTTAAGCTTTTACGATAAAAATACATATATTGCTTCATACATGCATGATATATGTGATTCTTGCAATTATGTATATACTAACAGGTGGAAACCAAATTCTAAATGGATTTGGAGTCCTAAAGGTTAGATATGATCTTTTATATTTGGTACCAAACTAACGTTTATCTTGCAGGTACCATATAAAAAAATTTTGATAAAGATCAACTATGTATATATGTACTAATATATTTGTTGCAGGGGGAGAACAAAATATTTCTCTATCTGTTATAACCCATTTCTGCAGGGGGAGGAAAAGATAACATATTTTCTGCAGGGGGAGGACTTGTGCACACAAAGCGTCGTCATCAAAAAGGGGGAGAATGTTGGAACCTATTTCGATGAAGACGTTCGTGAAGATCAAATTCATTTGGAGCTCTAACACATGACAAATCAAGAGTCCGACATGATCAAGATGTGCCAAGAAGAGTTGATAGTGTGTGGGTTGTATAGTTGAAATAGCATGTAAAAGCCTTGACACAAACATACACTTCATTGGTCCATTAGTCGACTTGAACTCCTTTATAAGTCGACTAACTCATTGACTAGTCGACTTAACCCAAACCCAAGTCGACTAATCCTGTGTCCTGAAATAGCCCAACTCTCTGTTTCTGAATTAGTCGACCAAACAGTAAACCAAGTCGACTAATATCATTTTGTAGTCGACTTATAGAAGTCCCCTAGTCGACTAATAACTGGTCAAGTCGACTATCAAGTAGTTGCAGTCGACTTGAAGTTGTTATTCTGAAACTGTTCTTCCAACGACCACTGACCTAGTCGACTAATAGCTAAATCTAGTCGACTAATAGAAGGAATTTTGCCTAAGTTAGTCGACTAACTCAAAAAGCAAGTCGACTAATATGCAGTTCTGACTGTTGGACAGTTTTCATTATCTGGTCTTTTGTGCAACTGTTTTCAACGTTCCTTTGATTCAAATTGCACCAATAACTCCCTAACTAATCCTAGTCTTTAGCTATAAATAGGGAAGTTATACCAAAGGCCAATTACCTAGTTTTTCCATCAGTTTTCCAAAAGTCAAAATCTGAAAACTGTTTTTCTAAACTTTAGTCTTCACCAAAAGCCAATTCCTATTGTGAAGTCTTCTGAAGTTTTGTTTCCTATACTGTACCTTGTCCACATACACATTCAGTATCAAGGCTATAGGAAAAGAGTTGTAATTCTCAAAGTGTTCATTGTACACGGGAGGCTTCTTGGTTGAAGAGGCAAGTTGTACAAGGTGTCCATTGTACACATGAGGCTTCTTGGTTGTAGAGGCAGTTGTACAAAGGTAAAAGGTGTTCTCTTGGTGGAAGAGAAGGTGTACAGATTTGGCGAAGGGGATTCGACAAGTGGTGTACATGTTGTATTGATTTTGGGTGGCAAGATCAAGGTTAAAGGAAAATCTCAAGCGGGTGGCTTGGGGACTGGATGTAGGTCACAGGACCGAACCAGGATAAATCTCTTTGTTTGCGTTTGTCAATTTCTGAGATTTATTTTTCTTTACATGCAAGTTATTTATTTTGTTTATTTACTTAACGCTAATCCTTCTAGTTTTAGATTTGTGTTGACTTGAGTTATTTCAGATCTATAGTTGCCTACAAGAGATAATTCCGCAATTAGTCCTTATCTCAACGATCCTACAAACTAGGCTAAATCTTAATCTGCATTTTTGTCCCATTTTCAGCGCAAGTACAGGCCTTTTATAGGCAAAAACCCAACAACCAGGATCCCGGGGAGGTCGGGGGAGCAAACGCTCCCCCTAACTCCCCAACAAAGCCGCGAAAACGCGGCTTGGGCCGCGTTTCCGCGGCCAGGGTGTGGCCAGGTGGCCACACCCTGTTGGTGGGTCGCCCAGGTATTCCCCTCTGCTTTTATCTTGAGTTGGTTTCTTCGTTTGAGTCCCGGATTCTGACGAAATGGCATTGAATTCTTGGCTTTAACCGATCGATTCTGAGAGGATTCTTCTCAACCGGTTTTCAACCCTTGATTTTGCCCTGATTTCTTGAGTGCAAATTTATTCTGATTTAACTCAGAATTTTGGTGGGCTTTTGGGCTCATTTCTCTTCATCTCCTTTAAGAATGGGCCTGCAAATAAATTAAGCAATTAATTAGGACAATGCAAAGTTTTATTCTAAAATAAGTATGGAAATATGATATTAAATATGCAACATTAGTGACCAATCACCTTACATTCTCTTTTTCCTAAAAAACGAACACAAATTCCTTGTTTTAAAATGACTCATCGAAAAGCTTCCATCGCATCCCTCCTTGTGGACATAACCCGTTAGCCACAAGCTACCGGTACATTCTTAAACTCATTGGTTGTTTCTTTATTTTAGCAATCAAATTTTGGCGCCGTTGCCGGGGAGGGAACGGTGTAGTTGTTTTAACAAGTTTTGTGTATTGTTTCAGGGACTCGAAGATCACGATCTAGCATTCAAGCTTTGCCAAGAAGACTTGAAAATTCTGTGCCCCTACTCTCGAAAGTAGGAAACAGAATTTCAAGAAATTGCTTTGCAAATCTGAAATTTTTTTGGGACTACTAAAAACGTTGTTTTGCAGGACATATTGCTCGCAAAAACTTTAGTTTTTATATGTCATATTTGTGCTAGTGTTTCTATCCAACATCCCTGTTTTTAAGTCAACAGTAAAATATTCGTTGAAAGTTAAAAATTGATTAGACATTTGCATTCTCAGCACAAGTCTTTTCAATTCTTTTACTTTACTGTTGAAGAGAGCTGGAGACAAGGTATGTATGCATAGCATATAGTTTAGGAAACATTCTTGGGTGATTTTGCTTTTGAATGCTACTTTCCTATATCTTGCACACTTGCACGAATCAATTCTAAGGGCAAAACCCAAATCAAGATAAGGTGGGGAAGTCATTACCCTTCCTTAGCCCACAAACCATCTCCAAGCACGCACAACCTAAGCCTAATTAAAATTTGATAGACGTTGGCCTTAGGGACATCTCGAACTCAATAGGAGATTATCCTAAATAGGAAAAGTGTTGGAAATTGACTCCTGTAAAATCAGTGTCAAGGAAAGGGATTGAGGGCCGAAAGCCCTAAGAGTGGTGGTTATTTAATTAAGGAACGTCTTTTGACGGAAAACCTCCCACCAATCTTGCCCCAACCTGGCTGATTAGCTTGTGGTCAAGGTCCACATTCTACCTCTTGTGGACAATCAACCAGTTAGGAGTTGTCTAGGTCAAGGATACCTTAGACTAGGCTTGGTTGATTTTCATTGTTGAATGCTGTTTGAACTTGTTGTGATTGTGATTGTGTTTGTGTATGCAAGTGTGGTCGAAAGACCCTAATTCATCTAGGTTGACTAGAAACACATCACCACCTAAGTTTGAACCAAGACCAGATCCGGTAATGGCTCAATCCACATCACTGCAGGATAGGTTCTACCCCATTAGGACCTCACTTCCATCATGCATCTCACTTCCATCGGTTGGTGAATACAATTTTGAGCTCAAGCCTCAATTCATCAACACACTCCCCAAATTTCATTGTCTAGAGTCCGAAGATGCCTACTTCTTCATAAGAGAATTTGAGGAAGTATGTCTTATGATGAAAATCCCACACCTTGTAGACGATGCTATTAGGTTGAGATTTATCCCGTTTGCACTTAAGGACCTAGCAAAAAAGTGGCTCTACAGCTTAGCAGCCGGTTCCATCACATCTTGGGATGGTTTCATCAAGGTCTTCTTGAAGAAATTCTATCCTATCCATAAAACCGCTCTCATTAGGAAGACGATCATGCAATTTAAGCAAGAGCCTAGTGAACCGTTCTGGAGGTACTTCGAACGCTTTAAGGACCTCCTTGTCCAATGTCCACATCATGGAATAGAGAAATGGCGACAATGCCAAATTCTCTATGACGGTTTAGACTATTCCACCAAAACCCTCTTAGAAAGTATGTGCCAAGGGGGTTTCTTGCAGAAAGATGAAGATGAGGGATGTGATTTGTATGAAAATTTAGCTGAGAAAACCATCCAATGGGAATCTGCGAGTGAGACCCCTAAGAATCCTAACTCTATCTCTTCAAAAGGAGGTCTCCACTCCATAGAATCGTCCATCGCTAATGAGGCTAAGTTAGCTAATTTAGCTAGAAGACTGGAAGCTCTAGAGACGAAAGAACCAAGTCCAGTCAATCAAGTCAGCCCGAACCAATTTCCACCCCCGGGCTGTACTTACTGTCAAGCCATGAACCATGTATTCAAGGAATGCCCAGTGTTTCAGGCTCAGCAATCCTATCACGAACCGATGAATGCGGCTTTTTCAAGGCCGAACAACAATCCTTACGCTCCAACGTACAATCCTGGCTGGAGAAATCACCCTAATTTCTCATGGAGCCAAAACAACAATGACCATTCACGATCCAATCATGCTAGCCACTTCCATCATGGTAATAATTCTTCCAATCATCAACCCAACTTCTCCAATTTCCATAATAATTCTCCCAACCATCCACCAAACTTTTCGAATTATCAACAGAACTTTCCTAATCAAGCTCCACAATCCTCCTTCCAGAATCCTCAATTAGAAAGGAGAATGACTGACTTTGAAAGAAACATGGAACGATATATGAAAAATCAAGACTCTCTCATGCAAACCATTCAGAGGTTAGAGGTTCAAATGAGCCAATTAGCCAACCCACAGAATGAGAGACAAAAGGGTACCCTGCCTAGTCAGCCAGTCACCAATCCGAGGAACTCCCAACAAGCTCATCTGGCTGAGGATCCTTCATTCAATCAATGTAATGCTGTGCATACATTGAGGTCAGGAAAGAAAGTTGATAACCAAGTGTCAACACCCACCAATCCTATTCAGCACAACCACAATCAAGCTTCCACCTCATCCAATCCAATTTCTTCCAATTCGGACGAGTCTGAAAAAGACAAGTCAGCCAGCCAGGTGCACCAGCCTATAGTACCATTTCCGAATAGGCTGAAAAACAACAAGCAAAACCCGCACATGGACAAGATAATCGAGATGTTTAACCAAGTGAAGATAAATGTGCCACTTCTTGATGCCATCCAACAAGTTCCTTCATATGCTAAGTTTCTTAAGGACATGTGCACCAAGAAGAGAAAGACTAATGTTCCTAAGAAAGTCTTCCTAGCCACTAATATTAGTGAGCTATTTTCGGGTCCTATCCCTGTCAAGTACAAAGATCCAGGTAGCCCTACCATTGCCTGCACAATAGGACAAGCCGAGATTAGTCGTGCACTTCTTGACTTGGGAGCAAGTATCAACTTGCTTCCATTCTCTGTTTATCAACAACTCGGGTTGGGTGACCTTAGTCCAACTCGAGTCACCATCCAACTGGCTGACCGTTCTATTAAAGTTCCAAAAGGGGAAATTAACGATGTCCTGATTCGGGTAGGAGAGTTCATATACCCTGTCGATTTCATAGTTTTGGAGACACAACCTGTGTCCAACTCCAATCGTAGGGCTCAAACTCCTGTCATCCTAGGTTGACCATTCCTTGCCACTGCTAATGCCATCATCAATTGCAGGAATGGGTCTATGAGGTTAACCTTTGGAGACATGACTAGAGAAGTTAATGTCTTCCATCTAGGAAAACAACCCCGTGACATCGAGGACCAAACTTTTGAAGTAAACCAAATTGAGAACTTGACAAGTGAACACGGGGAAGAATTGGAATCAGAAATGGAGATTGACTTCGAGTTAGAGTCTGATGACTTTAATCTCGATCAGGTGGTAGATTCTGCCGTGAATTGGGCTTCAAACCCAATTTCACCTACAATGGAGCCAACAAATTTGACTAGTCCTTCTAGTGAGCCTGCCTCTTCCTTAGAATTGAAAGCCCTTCCTGCGCATCTCAAGTACGCCTATCTAGGCGAACAAGAGACCTTTCCTGTCATCATTGCCTCTCATTTAAATGACGGGGAAGAAAAAGATTTGAAAGATATTTTAAGAAAACATAAGGAAGCCATCGGGTGGACTATGACTGATATTAAGGGATTAAGTCCAACCATCGTTCAACACCGCATCCATCTCAATGAAGACGCCACATCCAAGAGAGACCCGCAGCGTAGGTTAAACCCTATAATGCAAGAGGCTGTTCATGCTGAAATCATAAAACTCTTAGACAATGGGATAATTTATCCCATTTCGGATAGCCAATGGGTCAGTCCTGTCCACGCGGTCCCAAAGAAATCTGGTTTCACCGTAGTGAAAAACGAGAACAAAGAGTCGGTTCAAACTCGACTTCCCACGAAGATTCGAGTTTGCATTGACTATAGGAAACTGAATGCTGCAACTCGTAAGGACCATTTTCCACTTCCCTTCATTGATCAGATGCTTGAACGTTTGGCGGGTCACGAGTACTACTGCTTCTTGGACGGTTACTCGGCTATAACCAGATCCCTATCGCTCCTGAGGACCAAGAGAAGACTACGTTCACATGTCCATTTGGGACATTTGCTTATCGTCGAATGCCATTCGGCTTATGCAATGCCCCAGCAACGTTTCAACGTTGCATGTTGAGTCTTTTCTCTGATATGGTAGAGCGCTTCTTAGAAATCTTCATGGATGATTTCTCCATCTACGGAGATTCATTCACTCAATGTCTCCACCATCTAGAACTCGTCCTCCAATGTTGTGCTGAAAAACATTTGACACTAAACTGGGAGAAATGCCACTTCATGGTGAAACATGGAATTGTCTTGGGTCATGAAATATCCAAGAAAGGAATAGAAGTGGATAGAGCCAAAATTGAGGTTATTGCTAAGCTTCCCATGCCCAAATGCGTTAAGGACATTAGATCCTTCTTAGGACACGCTGGATTCTACCGGAGATTTATCAAGGATTTTAGCAAAATTGCTAGGCCCTTGACTAATCTGTTAGCTAAGGATGTGTCTTTTTCACTTTCGATGCTGAATGCATAAATTCTTGGGAGAAGTTTAAGAGTGAGCTGATTTCTGCACCAATCATATCTGCACCAGATTGGTCTAAGCCGTTTGAGATTATGTGCGATGCTTCTGATTTTGCCATAGGCGCTGTCCTAGGACAACGTATTGATAGCAAGCAGCATGTGATCTACTACTCTAGTAGGACTCTCAATGACGCTCAACTAAACTACACTACGACCGAGAAGGAATTCTTGGCAGTAGTGTTTGCCTTAGAGAAGTTTCATCCCTACCTACTAGGGTCCAAAACTACCATTTTCACCGATCATTCTGCGCTTAGGTATCTCATGATGAAGAAGGATGCCAAGGCCCGACTCATTCGTTGGATCCTCCTTCTTCAAGAATTCGATCTCGAAATTCGAGACAAGAAAGGCGTAGAAAATGTCGTTACTGACCATCTCTCACGGATTCCCAATTCTCCATGCAACGAATTACCTATCAATGAGGATTTTCCTGATGAACATCTCTTAGCTATCTCTAGGGAACCTTGGTTTGCTGATATAGTGAATTACTTAGTCACAAACCAAACTCCGTCTCATTGGTCCAAAAATGATGTTTACCGGTTCTTATCCCAAGTCCGGTATTTCTTTTGGGAGGAACCGTATCTTTTCAAGTACTGTTCCGACCAAATTATTAGGAGATGCATTCCCGATGAGGAGGTTAGGAGTGTTCTGTCCTTTTGTCACAAACTTGCATGCGGTGGACACTTTGGTCCCCGCAAGACTGCTGAAAAGGTGCTACAAAGCGGGTTTTATTGGCCCACTCTGTTCAAGGATGCCTATGAATATTGCAAGACGTGCCCTAGATGCCAAATGGTAGGTAGGATCTCGCATCAAAATATGATGCCCCTCAACCCAATTCTAGAAATAGAACTCTTTGATGTTTGGGGCATCGACTTTATGGGTCCATTTCCTAACTCATTTGGGAACCAATACATATTGGTTGCTGTGGACTACGTGTCCAAGTGGGTAGAAGCCATTCCTTGTAAAACTAATGATAACAAAGTTGTCATAAAGTTTTTGAGAGAGAACATTTTTCCCGCTTCGGAACCCCTCGTGCTATCATCAGTGATAATGGCACCCACTTTTGCAATAGATCTTTTGAAGCCCTTATGCGAAAGTATGCCATAACTCACAAGTTGTCCACACCGTATCATCCTCAAACCAGTGGGCAAGTTGAGGTTTCAAATAGACAAGTCAAACTTATATTGGAGAAAACTGTGAACCAAAACCGGAAAGATTGGTCCTTAAAACTTGTAGATGCTCTATGGGCCTACATGACCGCTTTCAAGACAATTTTAGGAATGTCTCCCTATAGGTTAGTCTATGGCAAACCTTGTCACTTGCCCGTTGAGTTAGAGCACCGAGCCTTATGGGCAATCAAGCAGTTGAATTTTGATTTGACTAAGGCCGGTGACCTTCGGAAATTACAAATTTCCGAATTGGAGGAATTGAGAAATGAGGCCTATGAAAATGCTAGGATCACTAAAGATAGAGTGAAGATTTTCCATGACAAGCACATCATAAGAAAAACCTTTGTCCCTGGTCAAAAAGTCTTACTCTACAATTCTAGGCTTCATCTTTTCCCAGGAAAATTGAAATCACGATGGACTGGGCTATTCGTTGTAAAAACCGTGTTTCCACATGGTGCAGTTAAGATCAGTGACCCCAAGAATGAAAATGACTTTAAGGTAAATGGTCAACGCCTTAAACCTTTCTTGGAATCGGTGTCGGTAGATGAAACGGTAATGGGTCTTTTTGACCCAGTGTATCGGTAACTTTCCTCCTTTCCATTTTATTTCATGCACTTATACATTTCTTTCATACATTGGGGACAATGCATGAGATAAGTGTGGGGGAGGGTTCTAACATGGCTGGAAAAAAAATGGATATATATAAAAAATAAATAAATAAAATAAAGGGTAGACAATATTTTGATATATTTTTTGTAAGAATTTAAGTCAATTTTAAGGAATAGGAGAATCATAATTAGGATTTCTTACACTTGGTCGAAATAAAATAACTTGTTTGATTTTTAGGGTCAGGAAGAAATTGGGAAAGTAATTTAGTCTTGATATTTACCTTAATGACATATGCACACAAAATACACTTACACACTTAGGGTTTGAAAACAGAGACTCTTATGCCTTATTAAAAAAAAAAAGTCTAATTATTGAGTAGCTAGGTGCTTTGGCCTAAGCAAGCCTTAGTATTTATGCAAAAGATAATTAGACAAGTTTGAAAAGAAAAAAAAAAGTATTCTCTGATTAAGCTGGGTATTTATGCCTCATGAAGCATAAGTATTCACGCCTAAAAGGGGTACCTCGTATAAATAATGTGTATCCTCTGATTAAGCTGGGTATTTATGCCTCATGAAGCATAAGTATTCACGCCTAAAAGGGTTACATAGTATAAATAAAAACCTTGGTTTCGTGGCCTTATCTGCTCGGGTGTTTAGGTCCTTAGGGGTGTTTTCTCACCTGGTGCCCTAAAACCGTCTGGTTTGGGTGTCACCGACTGAAAGCTCGTTACATGGGCAGATTAGAAAGCCTAATGAAATTGAGGAATAAAAGTTCAAAAATATATATATATATATAAATAAATATGAGGCATAGGAGTTAATGTTGAAGAACCCTTAGTAAACTTCACAGTCACGATGGTGCATACGAATCAGGGTAAATTAATAGACTAGATGAGAAGTACAATTTGACTCCTTACTTTAATTGATGACATGTTTTGAATGGAGACTAAGTTTAGGAATGAAAAATTTGATATTCCTATAACTTATAAATTACTTAAGATCTCACAAATATACTTCAAATATTTTCTCCTTCAAAATATAAAAAAAAAATGCTTTTCAAAAATACTAACCTTTTCTCTTCCTTTTGGATTTTGTGGGTGTAATCCGCTGAAAACCCTCACGAGACAAAACTCGTCCTCTAGGGGTGACCTAGAGGTTTAACGGCTTGTTGCACATGCTCAGTGCAATCGAGTGACCTGCGAAAGTGGTATAATAATTGATTCTAGTTAGTATGATGTTTTGCTCGAGGGCGAGCAAAAGATAAGTGTGGGGGTGTGATTTGTCACATACATTGCATTTATGTTGTCACTTTACCACACTTGTATGCTAATAAATGATATTAATAAGTGTCTTTTTTCTTTGCTAAATGGAGGCCCAAATGCTCAAAGAAATAAATGAGGAACAAGCCCAAAAGCCCACTTTATTCTGAATTAATTCAGAATAAATTCGAAGTGAAGAAATCTGGGCTATATCTTGGCATATCAAGGGGTTGAGAAAAATCCTCCTTGAATCAAGGAATCGAAGCCAGAAAATCAAAAGCTGATTCAGTCAACAGTTGAAGCAGCAACAGGAAAACCAGCAGGAGATGCGAGCCCCACTTCAAACCAGGAGCCTCCTCCCCTTTGGTGTGCCACGTGGCCACACCAGGGCCGCGGAAACGCGGCCCAAGCCGCGTTTCCGCGGCCAAACAGTATCTGTTGGGGAGCGTTGCTCCCCCAACGTTCCAGGGATCCTATCTTCTAGGTTTTTGGCTATAAATACCTCTTTCAGCAAGGAAAAAGGCAGCGAAGACTAGGATTAAATTTTGCTTTTATTTTCTTAGGATCTAGGTTCTTTGTTAGCTAGAACACAAGTTGTAATTTCATTGTTTACTTTGTAGTTCAGTCTAAAAACTTGTGAGAGAGAGGACAGAGAGCTTGTAATCGAAGATTGAAGTGACAGCAATACAAGAAGCAAGCCTCCTTTTCTTCCACTCGTGTTTCGGTATGTTGTGCATATTTATGTTTGCTTTGTTGTTTTCCATGGATAACTAAAAGGTTTTCTGGGCTAGCTATCGACTCTCCTTTGTTTTCTTCTCTTCTGTCTTTAAAAGAAAAAGTCCCGATGACTCATATGCATGCCTCCCTTAAAAGCCTTTCTTTTTGAAAGTGTTCTTGAAGGCACATGAGGATGGGTATGGATAGTTGAATTCACCATTCTTTCTTGAACTTCTTGTGAATCGTTTTTAATTCATTCTTGCTTCTTCGCGCTTTATGTTTTAATATCCGACTCTAACTCTTTCTTGAAGAAAAAGGACTCAAACCTTCTGCATCTTATGTGCTTTACTTAAAGCTTTCTAAAAATAAAAAGCAACTTTAAGTTTTGCAAATGATAACTTAAGGGACTTAATACTTTAAGAGAAGAATGAACAATTGAGTAGGAAGATAGTAAGCCCAGATTTGATTTCTTATTATAAAACAACATCACAACTCTTAAAGCTTTTTAAAAATCACCTCCTCCAAATCCTTTTCTGAAAGTTGAAATTTCTCTTTTTCATCTCTTTTCCTTATATTCTCTTTTTCCTAAAAAACGAACACAAATTTCTTGTTTTTAAAACGACTCATCAAAAAGCTTCCATCGCATCCCTCCTTATGGACACGACCCGTTAGCCACAAGCTACACGGTACATTCTTAAACTCATTGGTTGTTTCTTTATTTTAGCAATCAGTGCTGCATCTTCGAACATAAAGCCGGGCTTCCGGTAAATTTTTCGGTCACGGTCCTCTAGAGGAGCAATGGTCAAAATACTCCTCATCGTGCACTGATCTCCGGTATGAATCAGGGCATCGCGGTCAGGAGTGCTCCATTCACTGAACAGGAAAGCCTGCCCCTGGAATAATAGACTAATATTTCCATTCAATCCCCTGGCTTACACGAAAAGGCTGTTCAGAGGCTCAGGAGTATAGTGCACTACAGAAGCAAAAAGAAGAAAATATGTTAGCCCAGAGAAAAAAAGAAGAGAAAAGAAAGCAAAACTGATAAGGCATAGTTTCACTTTCCAAGCGAAGCTAGCCTAGCATTAGCTTCGGCCCGAAGCTTATCTTCGTACTCTGCACAAAGGCAGAGTGCAGAAAGTAACGAGTTACTAAGGCATAGCTTCACTTTCCAAGCAAAGCTAGCCTAGCATTAAATTCGCCCTGAAGCTTAACTTCGCACTCTGCACAAAGGCAGAGTGCAGAAAGTTATAAGTGTTAGCTTCGCATGAAAGCTTAAGAGGCAATTATGCCTAAGGGGGAAAAATTACTCTATCTAGCTTCGCATTCTGTCACTTGACAGAATGCAAAAAGCCCAAAGGGCTAACTTTGCTGGAAAAGCACTTATGCCTAAACTAATTTAAAGGACTTAAGTCTTCTATCCAGCTTCGCTTCAAAAGCTTAGTTTCGCATTCTATTACTTGATAGAATGTAAAAAGCCCCAAGGGCTAGCTTCGCATGGAAGCTTGATGAAGAAACCTTTCAGTTTCTAAATTTGATTCACAAAATTAAAGGGAATTAAATTCTCAAAAAATCGATAGAATAAAAATTAAGGGAGATAAACTCCCTAAGATCACTAAATCATGTGAATCATGGCAAATTCACCATGAAATAGCCGAAAAATGGCTTCACGAAAGGGATAAAAATCTCTGAAAAAGGAAAAAATCCCTACCTGCAATAAGGCATTCGTTCACCGGAGGCGAAGACAGTGGCGCCGTGGTAGAGGTTGCCACCTCTTTCTCTGCACGTTGCTTGGGAGCCATTAAAACTTGAAGGAAGTTCTGGAAGATATGAGACGAAAAAGATGAAAAGAAATTTTTCTCTGAAAAACATGTAATTTTGAGAGAGAATTAGCTTCTCTAAATCAGCCAAGTATGACTTTTATAGGCGCTTCATGCGCCTATAGCTTTGCCTCCTAAAAAGGAGTGCGAGCTGTTGTTTCAAATTTAATTTAAAATGATGGTTCGAGGTTCGACAACCATTCACAGTGAAGTTATTTAGCTTCACTTACATTCAAATTTAAACTTCGCATATAGCTCTGTTGTGAGCTCATCATTAGCTTCGCATGAAGCCTAGTCAGCTCCGCTGAGAGCTTATATTTTAGCTCCATTGAGGGCTTATGTTTTAGCTCTGCTAAAGAGCTCATTTCCTAGCTCCGCTATGAGCCCGTCCTTAGCTATGCAAAGAGCTTATTTTTCATGGAAAGTCCCAGGGTAGAACCAGTCTAATCACCAAGTTCAGTGTACCCAGTGGATTTTTCTTAACTTGAGCAATGTAGGTATCGGGTTTTAAATTCAAAGTGTTTCAGAATATGCATCAATCCGTTCCACATTCATGAAAACTTTGAAGGGGGTTTTGTTGACACTCTAAAAAGACAAAACTCTCATATTTCTCTTCAATCGGTCTAAAAGATGTCTAACTTGTTGACATTTACAAAAGACAAGTCACAGACAAGCTAACGACCAGTTTTTGCTCATCTCTGAGGGACGAAGTAGTGATTTGGACTCTACTGATCCAGTGAAGCAGACAGTAAGCTAAGGTTGCCTGTAAAGAGGCCAAAGTAGGCCTATAAAGCTAGGTCTGATCAAACACTTAGCTTCACATGAGCCCAAAAGAGATCTAGCTTTGCTAAAAGGTGAAAGCTACTAGCTTCGAACGAAGCTCCCATCAGCTCCGCTAAAGGCTACTTTAAAGCTTTGCTATAAACTTCATCCCCAGCTTCGTTGGAAGAAGGAATGGTCCAGCTCTGCTCTGAGCTAAACTCCTAGCTTAGCTTGAAGCTTCACCCAGCTCTGCTATGAGCTATATTCTAGCTTCGCATGAAACTTTGAAGGTAACTTCGCCTGAAAAGAGATTATCACTTAGCTCTGCGACGAGCTTTACCAGGTCATCAATTGACCGTTTTAAAATCCCATGAGAGATTAATGGGTGAACCCCACTACTTTAATAGGGTTAATTTAAGTGGGCGGTTACACCTTCCTACTTCATCCCATATTCAATGGAGACAATTAAGCCACAATGGCAATTAATAGTTCGCACAAACTTTCTAGCTTCACTGGAAGCTGGCAGTTAGCTTCGCGGCAAGACTATGTCTAGCCTTGTATGAAGCTAATAGACTGATTTAGTCTTGCTGAATTCAAGGGGCAGTTACACCCCTATTTTTGCTATAAATAACCCCTTGCAGAGGAGGGGGGGGAAGAGATTGAGAAGAACCTATAGCAAAAGTGCCTTCTTGTCTTCTTGCTTTCCAAGCCTCAGCTTGCTTTTAAAATCTCAGAGATTCAGTTCTCTTTCATTCAGGGTTCTAACATGCCTTCTATCTTTGAAGATTTTCAGAACCAAGCGAGAAGAAAATTCTACCAAGAAGGCAGCTTAACCACCTGACTGATTGCATCGTCAAAGGGATAAAGTGATTGCGCGCTATTCAGATTCCTACCGGCATACTTTCCCAGAAATCTCAGAGAAGATCTACCTGTAATTTTTCTTTTTTTTAAAGAGTTACTTGCAATTTCACTCCTCAATCTTTTTTTTGTAAGTTTTCTCCGATCAATTTTTAATGGAAAATAGTAATCAGTTATGGCTAAGATAAACTGGTATCCTTTAAATGAAGGTGGGCTGATAGGACCAACCACGTCCATTCCCCATATTTCAAATGGCTAGGAAGAAGTCGTAGGATGAAGATGTCCTGGTGCCTGATGAATGAAGTCACCATGGATCTGACAGGTATGGTATCGCTTAGCGTAAGCAATGGTGTCAGGGATCATGTTTGGCCAATAATATTCAAGTCTCCGGAGATGATCACCAAGCTTTGGACCAGATTGGTGAGCTCCACACATACCGTCATGAGCCTCTTTGAGTGCTTTCTGTGCCTTTTTATGTGATAAACAACGGAGGAGGATTTCATCATGCGACTGGTGATACAGTGTTCTTGTGATCGCATTATAGTAGAATTTAAGAGCTTACCTTCTAATGGCAGTTGCCTCTTTAGGTTCATCGGGCAGAATGCCATACAAGGCATAGTCAATGTGTAAGAATCACCAATTCCTGAGCTCTGGACCTGCTGAAGTCTCTAGAGCTTTTTTGACTTGAAGGTTTCTTGTTGGAGTTTGATATCTTCAAGGACGAGTTTCAGACCATACAAGTTATGGCTGTAGACGAGTACTTTCTCTGCAGAGCCAAGGAAGTGGCGAGAGGCGCCAGTGCATCTGCATGCGCATTTTGCTGGCGAGGTACATGGTCGATGTAGAAGTTTTTGAACCTCTCTGCCATGTGGATGTTTGCGTTGTGATAGGGTACTAAGTCTTCATGTCGGACTTCATACTCACCGCGAACCTATTAATAATGAGCTTTGAATCACATACGCTTCGAGATTTTTAATGCCAATCTCATTGGCAATTTGTATCCCGATCAAGAGAGCATTTTATTTTGCTATATTGTTGGAACACGGCTCAGTTAAAGAGAATGCACGAAGAATTACGTAGTTCTATGGGGAGACAAGCACTACCCCCACTCCTGCTATGATATTTTCTGACGCACCGTTGAAGAAGAGTTGCCACACCTATTCTTTGAAAGTCGTCTGGGAGCTTCAGCGACCTCATCTGGGAGATCTTCAAAAAGTTTGGTCATTCTTGGATCTGGATGTTCAGCCAAGAAGTTTTCCACTGTTTGTCCCTCACAGCTTTTTGTGGCAGAAATTGCATCTTATATTGAGAGAGCAATATGGCCCATTTCGCCAATCAACCATTCAGTATGATGGCTTCATCATAAGCAATCTTAAAATATATGATGTGTATGATTTGGCCCACCAGGTAGTGTCGCATCTTCTAGACGGCAAACACCAACGCCAAGCATTCCTTCTCGATCGGGTTGTATCGATGTTCAGTTCCGAACAAGGTTCTACTCGGTAGTAGATTGCCTGCCTGTGTCCCTAATCATTATTATGGGTTAGTAAAGCTCCCAGAGAATGACTCATAGCTCAAACGTATATCAAGGAAAGTTTTCCTGACACCAGAGCTGTAAGGACAGGTGGATGCGTGAGGTACTACTTGATTTCTTCGAACGCTTGTTGGCAAGCATTATCCTAGATGAATGAAAAACCCTTCTTCATCAATTTGGTGAAGGGTTGGCATTGTCCTGAGAGATTTGAGATAAACCTCCAGATGTAGGCTAGTCACCCTTGCAATCTTTTAAGCTCTCCAAGATTCCCTGGAGGTTGCGTTTCTTGGATGGCGCGGACTTTCTCTGCATCGAGGTGGATTCTTTTGGATGTCATGACAAACCCAAGGAATTTACCGCTGGCTACCTCCAGGAAGGATTTGGTGGGATTCATCATTAATTAATCGCCCACATAATATCGAATACTATCTTCAGATCTACTATATGATCAGGCACGGCTTTTCACTGCAATATCATTTATATAGCATTCCACTACTTTGCGTATATGCTCGTAGAAAATTGCATTCATAACTCTCTAGTATGTCGTCCCCATGTTTTTTAATTCCAAGGGCATCACAGTATAGCAATACACTCCTAATAGTATCCTGAAGGATGTATGCTTCTCATTGTCAGGGTACATCTTAATTTGATTGTATCCCGAGAATCCATCCATGAAGGACATCCGCTCAAACCCACACGTGTTGTCGATCATGACATTAGTGATTAGAAGAGGGAACTCATCTTTCGGACAAGCTTCATTTAGATCATAAAAATCAATACAAACCCAAATCTTCTCATTCTTCTTAGTGACAGGAACGATATTAACCACCCAATCAGGGTGTTGTTCTTCCCTGATAAAACTGGAGTCTATAAGTTTCTTGACTTCTAACTCAATCGCTTCCATTATCTCTGGGCGGAATCATCGTTGATGTTGCTTGACAAGCTTCCACGTCTGGATTGATGTTGAGGCGACGTAGAGCCACCTAAGGGTCGAGCCCACGCATATCCTCATAGTTCCAAGTAAAAATATCTATATACTCTCACACAAGAGATTTTAGATCTTCCTTCTGGGAGGTGCTACGATTTCGGTTATAAGGATAGGCTTAATATTGGCCTCATCCCCCAGATTAATCTGGGTTACCTTATCCTCTGTGGGTGGTTTGCGTTGTTCAAAGCGAATATCCCAGAGAGTTTTTAGGTGTTTGATCCAAGGATCTATATCTAACTGGATCATTTCTTCATCTCCATTTTCTAGGTGGCTTGTTGAAACCATGTTTACCGAAAGGTCTTTGAAGATGTTATAGACACTGATATCTACTCCCACAATGATGTGTCTAACGAGATTATGATATAATGACCCTTTAGACTCAGAGGCTGATGGGATTGGAGTTGACACATAGTCGAACCCCTTACGAGTTCGGTGATAATAATTAGGGGCTTTCCTTTTGGAACAAAGGATCGAAGCAGTGTTCGCCTTCCTTTGCCGAATTTCAAGCCAAGACCACTTGTTAGGTCATACCCCATGTTCTTCAACATTCTGAGTACATTTAGCTCATAATGAGAGAACTGAGGGTGTTCAGTCTCGCTTTTCGAGTCTTTGCAAACCGTTGGTTTGGACTCGACTCTTTCGAAAAGGATCAATTTTTGACTTTTGTGTCTTGCTGGGACCTCAAAGAAGGATCCTTGTGCATCACTGGCGCTTTGATATGCCGTGAGAAATGATCTCACTGGTACATGCAATAATGTAAGGGCATCTATTACCGACCAGGGGTCATCATCTACATCGGTACTAGTATCTGATGGCACGAAATCAGAAGCAAACACAAAAAAATAAGCCAAATATAAATCTTCATTAATATATGACTCGCCTACATCATTGGCGGTGTTATTAACATCGAGCTTATTAACGCTTATTACAAGTGGATTCTGCTCCCAAAGACATTCTTCTTCTGCCTCTGGCTCAACATCAGCTTCGTTGCCAGAGTCTAGTTCCTATGGCTGAGGATTCTCATCTGTCTCTAGAGAATCCTAGTACAGGAGGGAGTCTGTGAAGTAGTTCTCTAGCCCCTTTAATGGATGCCTTTCGGAGATCAATGTTTAGACTTTTTCATCTCCGTCAATATACTTCATGTCTTGATGGAGAGTAGAGGGGACGATGGAGTTATGAAGAATCCATCGTCGTCCCAGCAGCAAATTATACGAAGTGTCGGCGTTAAAACATAGCACGTCACCTTGGATCTTAGGTCCCTAATCTAGCATTTGAGTTTGATCTTTCCCATCGGGCACGTACCATTGGTATTGAAATCGTAAATGGTAGTTTGAGTGGCGCTCAATCGATAAGTGGGGATTCCCATGTGTTGCATGCCCAGTGGGGCATGATGCTCAACACGAATCCTAGATCCACCTGAATGCGGCTCACCTCAGATGATCCAATATACCCTGTGAAGTACAGGGGCCTATTATGTTCTCCTTAACCTGCATGTCGTCTAGAGCGGTGCATTCGGTTCTGCAGCAAGGATAACTATCTCCTCCTTTGAATCAGTTAGCGAGGGGACATCAGTTTCCACTTCCCAGGAGGAAGCACACACCACATTGCAAGGCGAAGCTTTTGCTTTACTTTTGGACTTCCTATTGGTAATAGTAGTCCACTATTGGCCTTCCACAAGGTCAGGATGAACCCACATGATCTCTCCCTGAGGAGTAGGAATAGTTACGATACCTTTCTCCCACTGGTGGTGTGGATCTGTATTGACCACCCTTAGTTCCCCTTTCGGGATGGGAACTACTCCGGCTGGCGTTGGAGGTTGTACCCCAAACTGAAGAAATAACGTCATGTTAGCTGTCACTTTCTTCTACTCCAGGCGGAGCTTGAGCACCTCTACATCAGTCAAAGCTTGCAGGATGTCTTTGATGATGTAACAGCTTTTGGTAGGGTACCCCAGCATCCTTTAGTACAAGCAGTAATTGGGGTTGTCGGTCTTGCCCACCTCCTCAGGACGTCTACCTTTAGAAAGCTTTAGTCTGTTGCTCTTATTAAGTAACTTGAACAACGAATCAATATGCTCATCCTTAAAAGAGTATTGCTTGTTGGCGCGTGGCTGATTTGAAGAGCTACCCTCTCTAGCCGGCTGGAGCTTAGAGGGAGACTTCATCTCTGTCGTCAGTGTGTCCTTCCTTTTAGCTTGGAAAGACGCTTCGGCGCTCAGAAATTACTTCCTTAAACTAAGACGAAATGCAAAATCTTGTTATAAATTAAATGTAAGAATTTAAAATTGAACTGATTCTTTGATCTTTTATAAAATTCTTAGAAAAATATGCACTTTGTGAACTTTGAAGATTTTTGAGATATCGACTCAAATATTCATGCCATTTATTTATATTATTATTATTTTTTTCTTCCCTTATTAGGCTTTCTAGCTTACCCGGGTAGTAAGCCTTTAGCCGGTGACTCCCAAACTAGATAGTTTTAGGGCACCATATGAGAAAACATCCCTCAGACTTAAGGACTCAGTAAACAAGGCCATAAAACTAAAGGAGATTATTTTATTTTTTTGTCCACCGTTTTACGTCTAAATAATCATGCTTCCTGAGGCATAATTACCCAACTTTAGTAAGTGATTTAATCATCATTTCATTTTTTTATATATATATTTTATTACAATTTCAGTCTTTGTTTCAATCCCAAAAATTGTGTAAGTGTGAAGTGCATAAATCTAAGGCAAAAAATTCAAGATCAAATTATCTTTCCAATCTTACTTTCTTATCCTAAAATTTAAATAAGATCTATTATTTTGAGTCGGTTTAAAATTTCATAATTTTAGGTCTTTCTAATTCCTAAGATAATCTTAATTTTCTTAAAATAAATCAAAATTATTTCCCTTATGTCAAAAAGTTTTGTAAAAAGAAAAGAAAAGAGTTTTTATCCAAAAGAAATTTTAAAAAGTTCCTAAAAGAAGTGTAAAAGAAAGAAAATTTAAAACTAACTTACGTTAGTAAACCCTCCTCCACACTTATCTCATGCATTGTCCTCAATGCATCGTGAATGTGTATATACATGAAACAAATGAGAAGGGAAGGAAAATTGCTTGATGGTGGTGGTTCTGGTGGTGGTCTGATTGGGTCAAGCGTTGCTACCCAATCAAATAATGTGGATCTTGAAGGAACCTACCAATGACCTCTCTAATATGACCCAATAAAAGAATGATTGAGTGAATGGTTTTATGTAAAAATTTATTCCCTTCTAATTTTCAATTTTCAAAAATAATTATTGAGTCATTTTCTTCAACATTCTTGTCCAACAATGAAGTGTGATTTTGAGAGATGATTGATTTGGACTCAAATAGAATAGGAACAAAAATCGATACCGACTCGGGAATTTAATTCCGATCAAGTCGAGATTCAAAAGGGGGAGTCAAAATTGGTTCAGGGGTCCAAACCAAAGAATTGATGTTCACACACTTTTCCCATCAATGAAGTGTGATCATAAGATATTGGTGATTCAATTTCACGGTGAACTGGTACAGGATTCAATGTTGACTCCGGAATAGAGAAAAAATCTGGTAAAGATACCAGAGTCATTATTGAATCAAAAAGTGAAATGGAATTATCAACTTGAGGTTCAGGATGACTTTCAAGCTCAAGTTCAATTTCGGGAAAAGGATAACTTGCCAAAATGTCAAGGTGGTTCTCAAAATTTTAGGTAAGTTCAAATGGATGTAAAAAATTGAATTGATTTTCGTCCACAGAAGGAATGTGAATCGGTGAAATGGTCGATTCAAGTTCAAGAATTATGGGAATCAAAACTGGCTCAAGAACGTCACTTAGTTTAGGTAATACTACATGAGTCGATTGATTCAAGGATTGGACTCGAATCGCTAAATTAAAGCTCTGACTCACATCATCTTCAAGTTCAATTTCAGGAAATGGATAACTTGCCAAACTATCAAGAGGTTGATGTTGGTCAAGTTCAAGTTGGTATGATGAAATTGAAGCAGGATTTCCAAAATGACATGATTCGTAAGTCATATGAACATTTGGTGGACATGGAAAGTCAATCGTATTTTTCATTATTCGCTCGGTCTCTTACACGAATTCCATAGATTTTTCCCACAATGATTTTCCTTTGAGTCATTCTGGAAAAAAACTACATTAATTTTGAAAATTTTATGGACAGATGAGGCTACCATTTTTTCAAATTATTTGTTGGGCCTCATCACTTCTTCCAAACTCCTTTTCAATGATGATTTTTCTTCAATTGGTGGTTCAGGAAAAGGAGTATATGAATCAAAATCGGGGAATTAGTATTTGTGAAAATTGTAGACAAGATGGCTGAAAATTTGACTCGGGGTAGGTGAATCCCCATTGACTCTGTGAAGAGTTAAAATTATTTTCAAAATTGTGATCATAAGATTGGGGGTATGGGTCATATTGAGTCAGATAATTCCAACTCGGCATATATCGTCGGTTCATATTGTACATAGTCGGGTTGGAGTTATCTGAGTCAAATGAGATCGGGGTGAAATATGGATTCATATTTGAATGGAAAATTTTGTTGTTGTTGAAATCTATATCACAATTTACAAAAAAGAAAACAAACAAACAAATAAAGAAAAAGAAAAAGAAACCAAACCTATGCTAGGGTTGACATAGACCTAGACGACTCCTAACTCGTTAGACTGTCCACGAGGGGCACATTATTAGAATCTGACCACGAGTTAATCGACTAGGTATGGTGATTGAGGCAAAACTTGCACACAAAATACGAAATTTCAGAACTTAAAAAAGGAAATGTGCAAGTGCTCAATTCTTCCGCGATAGCAAGTGGCTATGCGGGTCGTGATCCACAAGGAGGGTTTGCGATAGAAGCGTTTACGTTCTTTATTGAAATCTTATGAACACAAAACGAGAGTTCTTCTCTGTTTTTAAAGTTAAGAAAAGAAAAAGAAAGTTAATAGTTAAAGTTAAGAAGAAAGTGAGAGATGAAGAAGGTGGAAAATCAGAAAACCATAAAAGAGACTATGTACAAATGGAGTGAGTGGAGAAGAAAGAGTTGGAAGAGGTGATGATTTAATTTACAGAAATGAAAGAAAGGAAAGAAAAGAAAGAGTTGGAAGAGGTGATGATGACTTACCTGAAAACCGTTGCATGTTCTACCTTTGCTTCGGAGGCGTTCAACGCATAGATCATAAGCTCGAGCTCAGTCCCCGTGCAGATTATATCGTCAAGCATATCAAGAACGAAGTGATGCGGAGCTTGGAAGAGGAGAACGTCTTCATGAACTATCGCTGGCTCTCACGTAGCTTAGTTATACTTGCTTTGGAATTCACTTGTAAACTCAACAAATACAACCAAGGTAAAGTAGAAGAGGAAGAGGAAAGCAAACCAAAATAAAAGTAAAGATACGAACATAAATAAAAGTTTACCTTTATTGCTTGAAAAAATGAAAGAAAGGAGGAGGGTACATCGGTGTCACTCTCAACATATGCCTCTCTCTCTTACTTACATGAATCATCATCTAACCTAAGCTTACATAGAAATTACATAGAAAGAAAAGAAAAACCTAAACTAAGAAATGGAAAACTAGTCTAAATCCTAACTCTGCAGGCGTCCAATTTCAGCACAGAGAATGCCCTTTATAGGCCAAAAACCCAACAACCAGGATCCCGGGGAGATCGGGGGAGCAAACGCTCCCCCTAACTCCCCAACCAAGCCGCGGAAACGCGGCTTTGGCCGCGTTTCCGCGGCCAGGGTGTGGCCAGATGGCCACACCCTATTGGTGGGTCATCCTGGGAGTTTCTTCTAGCTTTATCCTTTGTTGGTTTCTTCGTTTGAGCCCCGGATTCTGACGAAATGACCTTGGATTCTTGGCTTTAACTGATCGATTCTGAGAGGATTTTCTCAACGGTTTCAACCTCTTGATTTTGCCCTGATTTAGTGTGTGCGAATTAATTCTGATTTAATTCAGAATTCTGGTGGGCTTTTGGGCTCATTTCTTCATCTCCTTAAGGATTGGGCCTGCAAATAAATTAAATAATTAATTAGGACAATGCAGGCTTTATTCTATAATAAGTATGGAAATATGATATTTAAACATGCAACATTAGCGACCAATCATAGGGGAAAGATCAATGGGAGGTATCCGTGCCGGAGCAACGGGCCTAATTATGCCAAACTACTGTTCTTCGAGGTTTCGCCTCTCAATCCCAACCTTAGACACCGATTTGAAAAGTGTCAACTTCTAACAACTTTTCCCTTAGGTCAATCTCCTAAATGAGTCCAAGATGTCCCTAGGGGCCAACATCTAGCAAGTTTTATTTAAGTTTGGGTTGTGTGAGTGGGGAGGTGATTTTGGGGAAGGGAGGGTAATGACTTCCCCCACCTTATGTTGTATTGGGTTTTTGCCTTTAAATTTAATTCGTGCAAGTGTGCAATATAGATAAGAATGAACACACAAAGAGAGTAAATCACCCACGTGTTTGTCCTATACGATATGCAATGTCATATGTACACCTCCAATCAATATCACAACAACACAAGAATAAAATACAGTATAATTGAATGAAAATTGATACGTGCCTAGATGCAAATGTCTAAACCATTTTAAAGCATCCAATTTCTGCATTTTAGCTCTTAAAATTATTTACAGTGCGCAGGTAATATAAACAATAATTAGCAGTAGAGTATAAGAATATACAAGAATTTACCCAACCACATAAAAGCAAGTGTGGACTTCTGCAATGCTAAAAATTTGACCTGCACATCAAAAAACAAAGAAGAAAAGTTAACAAAAATATGAAATCAAACCGTTCCCGTCCTCAGCAATGGCGCCAAAATTTGATCGGGGAAAACCGTACACAAAAAGTTTGTGTTTTGAAAAAAGAGTTAAAAGTGCGTGCTTTGACTTCCTCGATACTTCCGTTATAGCATAGAGGCTAAACGGGTCGAATCCACAGGGACTGAAAGCGATAGAAGCTTTACCGAATATTCATGTGTGTGTAACAGTTTCTTCAACGTTTTAAAGAATGGAAAGAAAAGAAAACAAAAAAAATGAAAAGAGAAGAGTACGATGAAACACAAAGAGTGGGAAACATAGAAAAGATGATATTTGTGATTTTTGATATATTTCTAAAATAAAGTTAAAAAGAAAGAAAACTCATGGCTACTAACTACTAATGGCTCCACTAACCATGCTAACCTCTTAGTGATAGTTGCCTCACATGTATCATTGGCCATCACTAGTCCTTGGTTTAAGAGCGTTTCAAAGAATGACTCATGCGATGACTTTCACATCCAAACTCAACACAATAAGTGCAAGTTACACTTAACCATCAAAACTAAACAAGAGTAAGCATGGAGTAAAGTAATGTTAGCTGGTTAGAGAGTTAGGATGTTAGATTGTTAGAATCCATCATCATGAGCCATCAATGGCTCTTGCAAGAGCAAGGCCAAGTAGAGGCTACTAAATCATGTGGATTATCAATTAAGAAGTTAGAAAGTTAGTGGTTAGCAATTAGTTGCCATGAGAGAAAATTAGCTAACATGTAAAAGGAGTTAGAGAAGAAAACAAAGAGAGGTAAAGAGAGAACCTTTCAAGCTTGTCACCTTCTATTACAAGCACTCTTACTTTCCAACCATGTACCACTCTCT